>CM069544.1:54912500-55125000 GCA_035773235.1 Eospalax fontanierii | reverse complement strand
TCCCTCTGCTCCTGCACACCTTTCTGAGGAACCCCGCCCACCAGTGCCTGGCCACCCTATCCAGAGCACTCGGACCTACTGTTGCCTCAGAAAAACACAAGCCCAAGCCGCAGCATGTGCGTCTTATACTGTGTCAGTTCTTCAGTTCAGCCCCGACTGTAGAGTCTTGTGGAATTCTTTATGGAATATTCTGGCATCCTAACATCTTAAGGGGTGGCTTCTACTGAGAAGTTTTGAGGGGATTTCTTCCCACAATCCCTGATATTTGGTGTTTTGCCAAGAAGCAGAGCCTGGTCCCCAGGGCGATGTCTATAACATTTTTCTCTCCTTTGATTTCCCTCAGATATCTCTCATGTTCTCTCGGATGCTCAGCTTTCAGAAAATTTAAGGTGGCCCCAGTCAGCACCATGTGTCCTTTTAATGACATTTTTTGTGGGATTGTGTGCTCAACCTTTTTTATATAAGAGGTGTTCCTCTGAGAGGCCGCCAAGCTGGTCTCATCGGAAGTTGATGAGAAAACCCAATATGGTCGGTGCTGCTGCAGAGAGGGCTTGGCAGGCACGGGCGCCAACCAACCAGACTTACCCTGGGCTCCAGCGCAAACACGCGGATCATTCCCGGCTTTGTCCTGTGCTGCCTGGTTCCAGAGTGGTCTCTGGGGTTCGGCATTCTTGCCAGAATGCTCATGACATCACTCATATTATTAATAATTACAGGTTATTCACAGATGGACGGGCAGATGGACACACGGCCACAGAGATTTGTTTAATCTCAGCCAGGCTATCTCCCCTATGAACCTGCCTGCTCCTGCTGCTTCCTTGGAGGAAAAAAAATAACAAAAAAGCAAAATTTCTGTGAAAGAAAAACCCTGCATTTCTCCCCTTCTGGAGGAAAACTGGACGTCCAGCCCTTCCTTCCCTCAGCAGCGTCTGTGCACACCATCCTGTGAACTGCTCAGCTGCACACGTTCTGGAGAGCTCATGCTCCCATCGCTCATCTGGTCCTTGGTGGCCTTGGCTCCATCTGTGAGCCAGAATTCACAATGGGGGAAGAGTCAAGGCTGAATATATAAATATATAGACATATGTACCGTATATACTGTAGTTGTGTATGCATATACTCACTATACACACATATGTGATATGTGTGGATACTATGGTAAAGTAGATAGATGGTAAATAAATGACGGGTAGATGATAAATGAATGGAGGATAGCTAGATATATGATTGATAGTTGATAGACTACTTGACTGATAGATAATAGACAGATGATTAATATAGATTGATGATAGATTGATAGATGATAGATAGGTGATAAATGATAGCTAAATTGATAGCTGGATGATAGATAGACAATAGATAGATAGATAGATAGATAGATAGATAGATAGATAGATATTTTTTAAAGTCACTGTCTGACCCACATCATTTCTCAGAATACTGGGAGGGGGCAATGGAGATCTTGCTGCCTAGGGAAGAGCCAGACCCATAGGAGGGTTGGACCCCTACCAGATGATTACATAGTCTTGCAAAATATGTCATAAAAGGAGGCTGGGGAGATGGAACCTTAAGAGGTTTGCTCTGCAAGCGTGAGGATGGAAGTGCGAATCCCCAGCATTCAGGTAAAAGTGTCAAGCTTGGCTGCACTTTGTGGTCATGCACTTCCCTGGGTACGCTCGAAGCCTCCCCTGTGGCCTGTGCTCCTGACTTCCTGAGATCCTCACACTCAGATTAGGAAGTGTTCTCTGTGCTGGAGGAGAGATAACCATCCATCAGTAAATTACTTGTCTTCCAAGTACAAAGACCTGAATTCAGTCCCCAGGACTCACATACAAAGAATCCAGGCATCAGTGTACACACTCATGATCCCAGCACTGGGAAGGCAGAGTCGGGAAGATCTCCAGAGATCTCTGGCCAGCCTAGCCTAATTGGTGAAGTCCAGGCCAATGTGAGACCCTGTCTCAGGAAATCTGATAAACAACAGCTGAGGTTTTCCTCTGTCCTCCACATGTGCATACATGCACCTGTCCACACATGAACACTCACACACAAAAGTGTGCTTGGAATCCCCCAGCCCTTTCTTCCCTGACCCCATCTCACACAACAGCTCCAACAGTGTCCCCTCTCTCAGGCCCTGTTCAATGGTGAGCCATGATTTACCCAAAATGAAACTGACTTCCCTCCATTCATCATTCTATGGCCCTCAGCTCAGTTCTCTCTCGTCACAAAAATATTTAATGTCTGAATTCTCTGTCCAGCTGTTGAAGGACGGAGCCTTTCACCTTTTGTGTCTGACTGACACCATCCCTGCATGATCCACAGTGTCGGTGACACGTGTTCCTGAAGACCGGGATGGACAAGCACCGTAAATGTGACCCTGGTGGTAGTCCAGCTGAGGTTGACTCAAACAGGACAGCACTGTGGAACCACCAGTTGGAAGTGGAGACAATTACAGAAATTTTATAGGTGTCTCGCTACACAGAAAATGTTGAGGACAGGAATCCGTGGTGATTTTTTAAACACCCAGGCATTTGGCTGTTTTAGCCTGCCATGTGCTGCCTTCCTCTTCACTCTATGCATGAAACATCACTCCCACTAGGCACTGTACGACTGAGCTTTGTACAGCTTGGGCAAACCCAGCCTGAGACCCTGGACAAACCCAGCCTGAGACCTTGGGCAAATCCAGCCTGAGACCCACAAGCATTTTGAGATCACCCAAACTCAGACGGGGAGAGCAAGCCTTTGGTGGATCCGCCGCAACCCCATGAATACCAGCAGGATCTACGCTTTTCGGTTAAGATCCAACTCATTAGATGCCTTTTTACAAAGCTTTCCACTGCAGCATTTTTTAAATGAGTTTGTCGGTTCACAACCTGAGGCCTTAATTCATGGAGAAAGCAAAAGCATGGCAAGAGCTTAGTAAATGTATTCTTCTTCAGAAAGAAAGTGCATGAATCCAGACTTGTGGACTCCATCCTCCCGAATGAGATGCTTCCATTCCGGTGCAAAGGGCAGGGTCACTCTGAAAAAGTGCATGCCAGAGAGAGAGTCCAATCAGGCAGGCTGGTTGACACAGGCTGCCCACAGCTTATTAAATATTGAAGCTCTTTAGAAAGTGTGCTGACCCAGAGTCTACATCAGCTGTGGTGACTGAGAACACGTGAATTCCACATCACACCCTTCTGGACTCAGACACTCGCCAGAGCGAACAGTGGCATTGCCCTGGGAATCAGGGGAGCATGCTGTGATACAAAGCAGCAGATACCAACATTGGGTAAAGTTTTTCTTCTGCCACACACAGATATATGCCAATGATCCCCTGCTGTTTTTGGCCAGCAGAAATGCACAGACAGGCCAGTGAGCCAGGCTGGAGGCTCTTGCCTGAGTCCAGCCAAAGCAGCCAAGCTAACTGGCCCACCTGGGGCTCCCATCTTTGACCTTGGTTTCATTAGCACAGTGCTTTTGCCTCGTAAACTAACCAGACTGATGAAATATAAATCAGTTGCTTCTGCAGTGCTCCCTTCCTCTGGCCAAGGTGCTAATGAATGAGGCAGTGACCACGGGAGCAATGGGAAGACAGTGTGGACTCGGAGAGGTCACGGATTAGATAATCTCCATCCAGACAATGGCAAGGTGCTTCATAATATTTTCTACACAAAACTCACCCACCTAATGGGTCTTCTGATCACACTCACACATTCCTGTCATTCCTTTCCCCCCAGCTCCCATAGATATAACCCACAGACCACAGACCCCACCCCTACACGCTCCAGTCCATGAAATAAAATTGTGTTCCCAAAAGCCTTGGACACGCATGGGTGATTAGAAACATATACGCTAAAGTTAAAAATCACTTTGCTCTAAGATTAACTTCATTGTGAAATGGTGGCTGTGCCCATCAGAGCTAGAACACGCTTGTTGCTGTGCCCCTGACCCACTGAGACCATGCACACAGTCTGCCCTGTCTCTGGCTCTCACACACACTGCAGGACTGTGGCTCCTGCAGGACTGGACAGCCAGAAGCACCCTCACTGACCACCAGCTCCTGCCTCTGCTCCCGTCGCCTTCCCCTTGGCCTCATGTCCTCCCATTCTGAGAAAATCCCTTGTTGAAATCTCCTTCTGAAATCCCCATTCATTTTGGACCCATGACCTTGATCGCCCTTCTTGGATTGGATAGTTTCACCATGAAGCTTGCTACAGTCTCGGCTTCATCTACACAGGGCTGCAGGACCCACCTGCAATTCCATTTTTCTTAGCAGGGCTAAGCAATCATCATTTATCTTAAACATTGACACATTGCTCCAAATACATTCATGAGATGGTTGGGTGTCTGCTTTGATGAGAATGGGAATCTTAAAGAGGCCCTCTCCACCCACTTCCCCACATCCTAGAGTGCTGTGAAAGAAAAAAATAGCAAGGAGGATACGATCCATCCTATGGAAGGAGGGTTTTGGGGGACAGACATTGAAATGCATGAGGTGACATAGGTCCAAAAATATAAGCTCAAAATTTCATTCTGTAATGAAACAGGTACCAAGTAGAGGGAAAAATTCTAATCGCATACACGGGACCAAGAACATATTGCATTTCTATGTAAAACAAACTGATCCCTCAGAACCCTGTAAGGAATTAGAATTATTCATTCATAACTTCGTAGATGAGGTTTCGCTACTATCATCTGACTAATCCCTGTCTCCATCGTAGCTAGGGAGGAAAACGTGCTCAAGCTTTGTACTTTGGGGACATCGGAGCTCCTCAGAGGAGGAAAGAGATGGCTTCAGACTGCTTTTTTTAAGTATGTGTCATCTATAATCCTGAGCTGAGCTGTAGACTCAGGTCCCCTCAGAGCAGCAGTGAACTTCAGAGTCTAGCTGCCTGTGCCCCATGACCCACAGCACCTTGGTTATGTAAAGCCAGTACCAATTCACCAAAAGAGCATCAGGAATGTTCCCCAACCTCAGCTAATGGCCAGCCCCAAATAGTGGGACAAGATAACACCATTCATCAAAGACCAGAAAGCTCTGGTAACAGACCAAGGAAGGTAAATTAGGATTTAAGTTCATTCCAGTTTACATCCGTAAAACCTAGGTGTGTTCTTGTTTGGCTGTTGCATATACACACAGGTCTCTCTTTGTGTCTCTGTGTCTCTGTGTCTCTCTGTCTGTGTTTGAGCGTGTGTGTGCGTGTGTGTGTGCGTGTGTGTGTGTGGTGTACTATACCAATGGGGAGTTGACAACTTACTGACCTGGAATCTCACTGTCTACACAGCCCCCCTCCCCACTGACCTGGACTCTCACTGTCTACACAGCCCTCTCCTTCCCCATGGCACGATGTGATAGTGCAGGGAGTGAGAATGAATTTTAATAGAAGTTGGATATGCTTCTTTTTTTCTGGTTTCTGCTTCTTTCAGACTCTCCTCTAAAATTCAACTGGCAAGACAGGCTTTCTCATGTCCTGGGATGAAACTAACAGGATGATTCAAAATCTAACATGTTTTACTCTGGTAGTACAAAAACTGCCTCTTCTTGGAACAGGAGCCACACTGAAGGTGCGCACTCCATGTTCACTACACATACCTGAACATATCAGCAGGCAGAATACTTGCAGCCTCATCCTACACTCCTCTATGACTGCTACCCGTGACCTTCCCACCAAGGTTGACAGGTGTCTCTGAGTGTGAGGGAGATGTTCTCCAGCTAGCTCCTATCAGTGAGTAGTACCAGGGTTCACAGGAAATGCACTGGCTTAAAACTGAGTCCTTTGACTAGATTCACAATGTACTTTAGAGTTCCAAACACAAAAACCAACTTTAACTGGCCAACCCAGTCCCTACCCAAATCAGTTTCATATCTTTGCCATTTCTTTCTATATCTCCATGGAGTTCTTAGCTTGTCTATAGACAAACCAAGTCATAGTAGGATGCAGACTACCTTATACTTTTGAGATAGAGGATCCCAAAGACCCTGCCTGATTCTCTGGCCCCGTCTGCCATTTGGTCCTGTGAAAGCTGGGCTGAGGGAAAGCACTCCTGTTAGGTATACTATGGGCTCAGCTGTCCCCACCATGATTCTGAGGTCCTAGCTCCCAGCACTGTAAATGTGAACTTTTTTCCATCCTTGCAGATGATCACGACCAGGATGGGCCGTGACCCCCGTACCTGTGTCCTCATGAAAAGGGCAACTTGAGGAAAGAGCAAGCCCAGAGCGAAGGCGATGTGAAGAAATGGTGATGCCACAGACCAGTCAAGGAAGTCCTGAGGTCAGAACGAGGATGCGATCCTGGACCAGACTCACCCTCTGCCCTCAGAAGGAGCCACCCTTGATCTTGAACTTCTCCAGAACTGCAGGACACTCGATTTCTGTCATTTAAGAAGCCTTATAAGTGGCACTTTTGCAGCAGTTGGAGCTGACCCATAGAAGCATTCCTTCATAGCTAAGCCTTTGTCATCTGGGTTACATCTCTGCCTGGGGTCACCTCCACAGTGCCCTGAAGGGTGTTTCAGGTCTAGGAAGATGGACATACAAACAATGCCCATATCATCCACAGAAATTGAGCTCTGATATATAACCTCTGCAGACCATCCCAGAATGCTCTGGGGTTGGTCAATGATGGCCACTGTCTTCATTCTTCACTTTTGCTTCCAACCGAAGGCCAACCAGGGCAAGCTACATGTGTTCCCCTAAGTGAATGCCCTCGACAGCTCCGCTTCCAAAGAGTGCATCTCCAGCTTCAAATAGCATAGGCCTGTCAATCCCATTCCTCTGCCCACTCAGCCCAGTCAAACTCTGGTGACAATGGACCAGTGAGCCTTGCTGTGCAGAGTCCCTCTCAGGGACCAGCACTTTGGTGAGATCATTCTTCAGTGATTTCCTATTCTTCTGTTAAGTCACAGGTTCGTGGCAGGGAGCTCGGGGCTGGCTTCCTTATTGGAAGCAGGAGATGTTTGGGAAGTAGTAATGAAGTGAATGCATGGTATTGTGCCCATCAATAAATATCTGTTGAATGAGTAAGTGGGTTTTGCACAACTTGTATATCTAAGAGAAAACTGTTGAGGAACATAAAGTGTAACCCTGCATTATATGGCTTGGGTTTGATTGGGTCTGGTAGCTCTGGGCTTTGGTCAAACTAGGGGAAAATGGCCAGATTGTGAGTTTCCAGCTTCCAATACAATGTGCATTATTCTTCCAGTCTTATTTATTGTGGTATTTTTCAAATTATAATAAATTTGCTCTCTTCTGAATATTCAGATGCTTCCAGAGGCATCCAGAGGGTGCAATCAGGCCCTGGGGAAATATGCTGTTTTGTGCGCATATCATGCTTTGCATAGGGTTTCCATCATCTACATAATTTATGTGCTTCTGCATAATTTGCTTCTTTTATGTTTTCTATGTGTTTGTGAGATAATCTAGAAGTCAGCTTTCCACCATCAGCAGCACAGAAAGAGTTCAAATCCACTTCGTTCCTTCACTCAGCCTGCTTTACTTCCAGTGAACCCCTGACGAAGGCCCCAGGAGACAGCTGCCTTTCACGGCACTGAACATCAAGGCGTGGAGAAGTATAAGGTTCAGGGGCTTTCTGGAATAAAACAGAACCTTATCCGTTTTCATATTCTTCTGGGCATTCACTGGAGTCTCTGATGAATGGTGCTAGCACTTTAAAGCTCTTTAAACTGTTTATAATCCTCACTTTGGTTTCGAAACAGAAAAATAATGCCAAAATTAATGGCCTTCTAAAGCTTCTGATGTGAGTTTGGTTGCATACAGATTTCTCAAACACAGAGAAAGCCCATCATCTGGGGAACAGAGAAGTTGTGGACAGCTCTGGTTGGACCTAATAGGTTTTCCCTCTCAACAGCATTTAACACTCTCCATAGCTCTAATTTCTTTGCTCTTGTGATTTCTGTACTGTTCTGATATCCTTACAGTAGTTGTTAGATATGGGGCAGACTTACCACACCTGACCCCTGAGCCCTGGCCCCAACACAGAGAGCTGGGACTCCAGCTTTGGTAGCCTTTCTCAACAGGCTAGCCCTGACAACATCCAGACTATGTTAAAAATGCTTCTCTGCCTTCTCCCATGAGAAGATACACATCAATTCAACACAACATATGACTCCCTCTGGATCACGAGACTATAGGGATGGCGAGTCATGACGATCTTCAGAAAAGAATCATGACCTCCATTCTGACAGCCAAGTGGGAGAGGAAGGGACATGTTTGGACACATTTCTAACATCACCTGAATAGACTACAGATGTTCCAGAGCAATACCAAGGCAGGGTTTTTCTTCAGGAACCCAAGCACAGGACCTACAACACACCCTTTGAGACAATGGCCAGCCAGGAAAGCAGATGCTGAGCCTAGAACTAACTGATCACAGGTGCACAGGCCTCTAGGTGCCCACAAGTGGTACTCAACAGCTCATTGCTCCACAGGCTGGGTCTTGAGACCCTCAGGATGATACAACATAAATATAAGGGCCACCAAGTCCACCCCACTGCAAACCTCAAGTGCTGACCTCTAACCATCTATCCCATTCATCTGCATACTGTCTGAAGAAAATGCACCAAGCAGCAGCCTAAAATCAGCCAAATGGGAAGAGTGGTCCAGCACATGTATACACACACACACACACACACACACACACACACACACGTTCCAACATATCTTTGGGAAGTAGGTGACTTGTAGAGACAGGAGATGAAACAGAACGAATAACAAGATGAAAGGAATAGCTCACATTATTGCCCAAAACATTTTTATTCAACAAAAAGATTCCCTATATCAAAATGATTAATTTCATGTTGAAACTGGTGATGACTGGGTAAAAGGAAACATATAATTTCTATAGACCCATAGAAACATCCATAAGGGCAAAGACAAGCCCCCACAGAACAGACTAGTTGTAAGCATCTAAATGAAAAATGGATGCTCCTCGTCCTGACACAGAACTTTGCCAAGAGACAGAGCAAGGGAGGGATAAAACGCCATGCTTGCTGGCATGGTGAATAGCATGCATCTGAAAATCACGCCAAACCCAGATCCCACAGCACGGGACAACATCTATCTTCAGGTCTGCAAACGATGGGGTCTGCAGGTCTGACGTTCCAAGCAGAGCCTGCCAGGGTATGCACAGAAGGCAGCAGCCGCCACTGGGAACCCCCTGTATGATGCCTGCTCATCCTCCTTCCATACCTCTCTTCACCATGGCTCTGTCTCACTCTCCTGCTCTCCTCAATCTGATACAGCCCCTTTCTCATGAGAGCTATTTCTGACCTGTCCTACTTTTGATACATAGAACAAGTATCTTCCTCTTAGAATGATGAACATGAGACCTAGAGGAAAGAGACAAGACCTATGTGAGGAAAGGCCAGGGTAAGAAGCATGACCCCTACTTTCAGTGCATAGTCAGCTCCCTCTGAAGCTCCTAATATTTCTCAAATCAAGAGTTTCTAGGGCTGGAGAGATAGCTCAGCAGTTAAGAGCACTTGCTGCTCTTTGTGGAGGACCCATGTTCAGTACCCAGGACCCATAGCAAGTGACTCACAACCACCTGGAAGTCAAGTTCCAAGGAATCTAAAGCCCTCTTCTGGACTCTGTGGGCACTGCATGTACAGGATGCACATACGGACAAGCACACACACACAAACACACACACACACACACACACGCACACGCACAGAGCCGCTGTCTAGTGACAGCAGAGAAGATGAGCAGTTGTTGCCATGACTGGAACATAACAAAATATTTGAGTGAACATTTGAGTGATCTCAGCAAGTGCCCAACTGCTTATCCTCACTGACACCACCAAAGTAAAAGGAGACTAAACGTTGGGAAGAAGTGTGTGTGTGTGTGTGTGTGTGTGTGTGTGTGTGTGTGTGTGTGTGTGTGTTACAATTTGAACTGAACTGTCCTCAAACACTAATGTGGGGAAGACTTGCTCTCCAGTGCCACAGTGTTACTAGCTGGGTCTTTAGACATGATCAGTTCATGGGGGCTCTGACCTCACCATTCTCAGGTGGATTCACAGATTGATGAGCTTCAGAGGAGCAGATTTGTTATTAGAGAGCTCGTATTCTTTGTTTACTGGTCTTCATGAGATAAACAGTTTTGTTGCACCACGTGTTCCCTGCCATGTTCTGTCTTAGCACAGAGCCTGAAACAGTGGAATTTAGGGATCATGGATTGAAACCCCTAGAACCATGAGCCGAAATAAAGCTTTCTTTCCTTTCAGCTGCTTAGCTCAAGTTGTTTGTTACAGTGATGGAAAGTTGACTAGTGTGTGCATGTGTGTGCACATGTGTATGGCTGTGTGTGTGCTGTGTTTCCACAACACACACACAGGTCTGGCTGAAACCCTGTGTAACACAAATCAATATAGGGATCATTCTGTTGAAAGGAGGCTTTCCTCTGGAGATCAAAAACAGGAAGGACCCATATTTTATTTAACACTCCATTGAACATACATTCAAAAGAAAAGACTCCTGTCTGAAAATATAGCTGAAGTAAGCAGCACTTTCATGTTGTAAGAGGAATTCTGTTTCCAGCAAGCTCTAGGCTGTGTCTTGGAAGCGTCAGTCACAGTGGACAGAGGAGCTGGGTACTGAAGTCCAAGAGCTCTCTAGAGCTCCTCTGATGATCAAACCAGCTGGCTCAGCTGTGCGGTTACCTGGCACATTCTACTACGTCCAAGCTCCATGCAGCTGTGTGGTTGTGTGGCACATTTTACTGCTGTCCAAGCTCCACGCAGGCAGGAGCTACAGCTGCCTCATGCCCAAGCACAGCATCTAGTGGAGTGCATCGAACAGAAAGGGTACGACGCCTGCATCAGATGAGAATATCATGAGAGGGATGTGCAAAGCCAGGAAGCCTCTGAGGAAGAAGCAGCAGGCAGAACTGCCCGGAAGTGCTCCACCCCAGACCTCATAGAACACACTCACGCTGACTCATACAAAGGACCAGTACAGGAAAGGAACCTTGTATTGGCACCGGGGCTGTGGAGACCACTCGCACTCTCCATCTCACTAAACATGAAGACACACCTCTATGTTCAATAAGTTGAAGATTAAAACCAGACCCAAAGACTGGGATATCACTAAACAGAGAGAACTCGGGACGCAGAAGAGGAGCACATTACCAAGACTGTAAACCTCAGGCAACTCCACCAGCATCCATAGAACTCTGCAAAATAGGAGCTGGAGAGATGGATGTCTCAGCCAAGTGCTTGCCACACACGCGTGAGGACCTCAACTCAGTCCCTAGAAGCCAAATAAAAAGCTAGGTGTGGTGGTGCACACCAGTCGTCCCAGCACTGGGGAGATGGAGCTCAGGATTCTAGAGGCTCGCTAGCCATCTGGTCTAGCTGAATCAGTGAGTTCTACCTTCAATGAGAGACCTTGCCTTTAGGGGACAGGGTGAATATCCAGTGCTGAGGTTCATGAAAAAGAGTGAGAATTGGAGACAAAAACAACCTCAAAATTAAGTCTGTTCCTCACAAACGTGGATACCTATAAGTCTACACTTCAACTACTCAGGAGGCTGAAGCTGGAGGCCTACCAGTTCAAGGTCTACCTGTGTAATTTTGTGACACCCTGTCTCAAAATAAAACCTAAAAAGAATAATGAGGCTGAACCTCAGTGGTAGACCAGTTGCCTACCACTGTGATTCAATCTCCGCTATCACCAGAAAAACAAAATAAAGTCTGAAGCCCAGATGGTCTTCAATTTCTCCTCTGCAATGCTAAATGTCTGTGTCTTTCGAAGGTTTAGAATCCCAGGAGGAATAAGAAAAATGTTTCTCAAACTAATTAACATCTTCCTACCATACATATGAAAGTCAAATGTCTTCTGATTCACAGTAATCTATAACATGCTTTAAATGTGTATTTTACATTAAAGATAGCTATGCTAAGAGTTCAAGTATTATATGTCAGTAGAAAATCAGAACTCTCTTTTAAGAACAAAGGCTTACTCTGCCACTGGAAACAATGAACAACGATTACAAAATAAAGAGTAGGAAACTGAAACAGGTTATTAGGAGGGATCCGAGAGTGCTCCCACAGAAGGAGAATCTCACAGGACCGAGGCATTTGCTAGGCCCCCACTCCCGGTTTTGTTTGAAGATGATTAACAAACACCCTCAAGCCCCTTTCCTCTCTTGCTGCTCCCTAGGTACCAGAGCAGAGCACCCTTGGAACTGAGCTGAGGAAAAGAAAATGGGTAGAAGAAGGTCCTCATCCCCAGAGACTAGGAGCTCAGGGGAGTCTGGGGAGGGGCTGTGCTGGGGTCAATGGAGCATGTAGGCTGGAGAGGTTTCAGGGAAGAAGATGGTACCTGGTGGTACCCAGAATAGCACTGAGCCTCTCCCGGAAGGCTCAGCAGTGAGGATTTTGTGGTAAAGACTCAAAGCCTGTGCAGACATCCCAATCAGCAATGAGGGAATGCGCAGACATGGATGCTGAGCTCACTGTGCGTGCTATGGTTTAAGGGGTGAAGGATGAGCTCGGAAACATAAGGGAATAGAAAACAGCCAGTAGCAGCAGATTTGAAAAGGGACTAAAGGAGTTTCCAGAAATAAAAAATGCAATAACTGAAAATTTAATGCAACCAATAGACATGCTTAGCAGCAGGATAGACGCAGCAGAAAGAGAATCAGTGAAGAAGAAAACGAACAGGGAAAAGACAAAGAGAGAAGCAGAAGCAGCTATGTCAGAAGGGAGGACAAGCCGCGGGAGAGATCTGGGGGCATCAGATCTCAGAGAAGGAATTGCCACGTTTGCTCAGAGCCCCTTAAGCAAACGAGAAAACATCAGATAGGAAAGACCGAAAAGCATCGTGAATAAGAATTGTCAAGATCAAAGCCAGCAGTAGCTTACACTCACCCACAGTTCCAAAGGCCAACAGGATCCCTCCTGCCCCAAGAAAGAAAAGCAGAAAAACTAATGAGATCTTCTGTCCAACAGGGAAGCCTGGGGTATGGACACCATGCTACAGGGGCCACTGCCAGGAAACTGAAGAAAATGACAACTCTAAAGGCACAAAAGATGGTCTCCCTTTGGAGACCGTGTGTTCAGGAGGGAATTCCTGAAAGTGAACAGTAATAAAACTGTGGTTTGGATCTGAAACGCCTCTCGTAGGCTCATGGACTAAAGGCTTGACGGCCACCTGGTGTTACTGTTCCAGAAGGCTGGAGACACTGGGAGTCAGGCCTAGCAGAAGAAAGTAGGCCGCTGGGGGCAGGTCCACTGGCGGCCTCCTGTTCTCTGCTTCCCTTCCAGCACGTGAACTGACCTGTTCCGCTGTACCGTCCCTGCCACCATGGACTGAACCCTCTGAAATGTGGACCAGAATAAATCTTTCTTAAGTTGTTTCTGCCAAGAACTCTGTCAACACAACCAAAAAGTCATCAAGACAAGAAGTAACGTCAGCAAGTAGGGCTAAGCGAAAAGAAAGGTATAAAATGCCAAAGTGTGACAGTAAAATACCACAAAAAGTTCATATCATTGAGGAGTAGGACTGACTGAGTTTAAATTTTAATAAATTAAGCTTGCATACATCAGTTCCATGATCTATGCTTAAAAATGAAACCTAAAAGACGAACTTGAAAGAAGAAAAGCAATGAAACTGTAAGGTCCAGCAATCAGCCCGCAATGAGCACAGTCGAGACGTTCACAAGAGCAGTTTTATTCTCGAGAATCAGCCAGCATGCTGCGGTCTACCATTCAGTAATGGCAACGCTGAGGCAGGGGCTCGCAGGCCTTCTAAACACAGTTAGGGGATTTCCAAACGGGTCCTGGGAAACTCAGGCTAGGATCGGATAAAGGTCAGAGCGGATGTATGGGGCAGTTAGAGATTGGTCCTTAGTCCATCTGACTCAACAGGTTCTTAGTCCATCTAACTCAACAGGTTCGACCCTAAAAGAGGAAGTTTGCCTAAGATAGGTTTCCTGTGGTTAAATTGTAATTGCTGACTAATCAAGGCCCAGGGTAGGCTGTTTTCAGAGAAAAGGAAACTTTCCATGAGAAATGAAACTTTAACAAGAAGCAAAACTTAGGGTTAAGCTAAAATGAAGGATATCACAAAATGGAGTTTGTTAGGTTCCTACAAAAATAATCTTTGTAATTCTCTAATCCAATTCAACACAAGGCAGGAGAGAGAAAGAAATGAAAGAGGATACAGGACCAAACAGAGAAGACAGAGGACAAAAACTCAGACGCGTTGTTGAATGTGAGCTGTCTGCAGTTCCAGCACTAGCAACATTATTAGCAAGACCTGGCTGAGCAGATACCCCTGCATGTCCCATCTTCCTTTCCTCTCCTAAACTCCAAGAATCCTACAGATCCTGAGAAGCCCCCAATCCAAGTCTGTGACTCTAGGTGAGAAGTCTGGGGAGAGGGAGAGGCTGAGCAGGGAGCCGAGTGGAAGGGGTACGATGCCGCATGTATGTGGGTGAGGAAACACTGAGGTCAGGGTCAGACCTGTTAAGAATGTTCTCCAATTTGTGCCTGGGGAAGCAGACACAGGGGAAGTAGATAGGAGGAGTGGAGAAGGTGGCTTTGGAAAGCAGTCCTGGGCAAAGAGGGATCTTGTAATAACAGCGACAACGTAGGCTGTGGTGGCTCTTCCAAGATGTCCTGGCTACGGCAAGGGGCCAGGCCTTTTTGTCTAACAGTAGAAGCCACTGCATTTCAGGCTGCCCAAGGAGACTGCCCCTTGAGGCAAGCAACTTTCTGCCTTCACCAGCCATTCTTGGGGAGCTGCCTGCTATGAGCCTTCAAGCCAGGTAGCTCTGGAGGCTGGAGAAATTATAACTTCTGTCCTAAAGGAAAATCTGGGCTACTCGGCAACATGTCACAGGGCCTACCACTGGGAAGGTGGATGACCATCATATCCCCACCACATCCAGACATGTCTGGCATAGACATTCCAGACATGTCTGGCATAGACATGCCTATACCAGCTTTGCGTGGGTGTTGTGCTTTCCCCCTGCCCCCTCTGCATAGCCAAGTCCATCTGGTAGGATCTAGTCCCATTCCTGCTCCACACCCACACCTCACACAGCTCGGGACCCCCTTGCTCATGACCAGAGGGCATCACTCGCGTGTTGGCCTCATCAATGCCAGTGGCCCTCACTAAATTGTGTAGAGTGAAGGACTCACCATGGAGGGCTGGCCCTTGTTGATCTGGTGTGAACTGGAGATTTTTCCACTTCCCAAAACTCCTGTAGTCTCAGCTGGGGCTCCTGATCACATTTCCAGAGCCCCACAGATAGGGTTCACAAAGAAAATCTACTTTAGAGCAAGTAATTACAAGACTCTCTCAACTGTGTATAGTTCATTTCTTTGAACTCTTTATTCAGTGTTCATAGGAGGAACAAGATGAGAAGTTTCGAAAAGATGGAATAAAGGATTATTAGCATTAAGAGGAAGGACTGTTTGAGTGCTCCCAGAATGCTCCTTTCAGAACAGAGCAGGTAGCGAGGCCTCAGAAGGCTCCCAGCAAATACCGGTGAGAGCCAGGCATGGGGTCAGGGGGCCCTTCTCTTCAGTCCTTTTGTTACAGGTTGTCCAGAAAGTGGAGCCGGGAGACAGTTCAGTCAGTGCCTTGCAGCACAAAGACCTAGTTGAATCCCTAAAACCCATGTAAAAGATCTAGGTATGGTGGGACACACACTTACTCCCAGTTACCGGGGAGACAGAGACAGGCAGATCCTTGGCACTTACTGGCCGTCCACCATGGCCTCGTTGATGAGTGTCGGGCCAATGTGAGACCCTGTCTCAACAGACAGAGTAGATGGTGCTTGAGAAACAACAGAGACTGACCTCTGCCCCACACAGGCATGCAGGCTCACAGCATCCTCACCCACGTATACAACCGTGCACACATGAGCATACACACAAACAGAATCTGTAGGAAGGACCCCCTGGAGGGTTTCCTGTGCAGGGCACAGAACCTGGCCCAGCAGGAGACACACGAGCAGGTAAAATCTAAAGAAAGAACTTGTTTGTGGAACAGAGGAGGGACTACCTGCTGTTTCTCTTAACTTCTATTTATCATAATTTAATGTGTCTCATTCACGCAGCTTACAGATGCACGGACGGAGGACTGAGGAAATAATGGACATGTTTGATTAAAAATGTTTAGAAGAAGATGAAAATATTGGAGGGTTAATTAATCACAGCAGTGTCTACTTACATAAAAACGTACAGGCAGACTCATGAAATTCATTCAGTTCTAAACAACTAGCAAGATGCCTAGTTTACCACCCAAATTCTCGCCCGTGGCTTTCCCGTAGTAGGGTTGTAGTGGTTCTTACGTGTTATGTTCAACACGGAAGATGTTGTAATCTAAACATCGCTTTGTTCGTGATTCTGTTTATGCTGCTTCAAACATAAATGCTGTTATCTAAAGCTCTGGCATCATTAGAATTTATGCAATGAGATTTATGGTTTGAAGCAAAGTTCTTCTTCATAATGCCTGAGACTACGGGCTCACAGATATAGTCTGTTTTGTAAGTTACTTGAGTTTTTTCATTTTCAACCTTCTTCAGTTGTCATTTGGCTGAAAATCCTTAAAAGTATATTTTTTGCCATATAAAAACCTCTCCTTCACCAGGATGATTGCATCAAAAGCCATTTCCAAGGAATAAAGTTTCAGGGTTTGGAGTGACTGGTTCTCTTTCTGAAGGCTACAGAATCCCCCTGGGTTTCTCAAATGCACCTCTGGGATTTCTTTGCCACTCTTTTTTTATAGAAACATAATTGGATTCTGATGCCACAGTTTAAAGAAATAATATACCTCAAGTCGGCAAGCCTCTTATGCAACTAAAATCTTTTTTTGCTCTAAAAAAAAAGAGAGAAAACATTTACATTCAAATGCACACACACACACACACACACACACACACACACACACAGGAAAGCTTATATTAGCTGTTTTGCTATTTTTTTTTTAATGATCTAAGTCGTCATGCATGGTCTTGACATCTCTTCAGAAACCCATGATCCCTACCATCTGGTTTTCACATTGTAGTGCAGTCTTCCACCTGACTTTGGGCTGTGGGTGAGACCTGAGACTTGCTTCTGATCAATGGGAGGTGGCCAGGGAGAAGGACACTAAGAGGATGTAAATGAGGGTCTTGTGTGGATGGAGCACATCCCTCGCTGGCTGTGAGTAAGCAAGCCAGATGAGAGTTGCATCATGGCAAGGGCCATGCAGTATGGACCTAGCCACTGGCCCACGGCCAGTATGAAACTGGGCCTGCAGCCCTCCAGCTAAGGATACAAACATTGCCCACAAACCCCACAAAACGCTCCCAGGCAGGTTTGTCCCCGGATGGGCCTTCACATCAGAGTTTGGAGCTGGCAACACTTTGACTAAAGCTTGCAGTAGACACAACTAAGCCATGAGGTAATAACAGGTAACGTTGAACATTGAAGTTGGTAGTAAAACTAAAACACGACATGCACATTCTTGGTTCAAACGTGCCTTCTCTCCAGTGGCAGCCACTGCACTGTGTCCCGGAGTTCTGCCCCAGCCCTTTGATCCTTCTCACTGTGGGCTGGAACCAAGCCTACCCTCCAGGCAGGGTTCTACGGGGCTCCCGGTGCTCAGGCAGAGTCTGACCCTTGCATGGCCACAGCCTTTGACCAGAAGGAGTGCTCAGTCATTCCCTCTTTGCCTCTGCTGCTTTCAGTCTACACAACCCCACAGAGAGGCCCTGTGTGCGCCACCACAGTCTACACAGCCACACAGAGAATTCCTGTGTATGCATCACAGATCCTGTTTGGCTCCCACAGAATTTGGGGAATGACCCTCAGTATTCTTATTTTCAGCATGAGAAAAGTGGTGACTAGGGACTTGCCAGCATCAGAACTGCTCAGTGTCCAGACCAGCTCCCCAGGCTACCCCTCCCTTCTCTGGGACCTACTCCATCTCCTTTCATGAGCTAGCTTCTGGGCAGCCTGACTAAACCAAGCTTTGGCCCTGGAGAAATTGTCAGCCAGAAACTAAACAGCCTGCTCTTGGTCTTCATATGCACCCTGCACCCCAAGTTAGGCCTAGGAAGACCAGCCTGGGACCTTTAGTCAACTTCTCCAACTTCCTGCGGAGCTCAACCAATGAGGGGTACCTACAGGAGACACAGAGGACCAAAGAGGGGAGGAGAGGTATTCCAAGCCCCTAGCCCAGATCTCAGGAGATGAACCTCCCTGCACAGCCACAGTTCAGCAAGTCGGTCATGTCCAGGGGTTGTGGTCATCCTCTTTGGCCATCTTAAGCTTAAACAAGGTGCACCCAGTAGTGACACACTCCCCTTTCCTGTCTCCCCACATCCCACCATATTTGGCAAGCTCAAATTCCCAAATTGAACATTCTTCCATTTCCTGACAAGCCCTAAATGACTTGGGGACCCTGATGGGCCAGACTTGGGCCCAAAGCTCATCCGGACAGCACTATGTCTCACAGTACTGCTCTGGAAGCAACAGGAGTCACTTCCCCACGAAGCCCTGGCTGCCTCTGAGAACTCTTCTTCTCTTCAGAGTTCCTTCCAAGCCACGAGCTGTGCTGCTGCAGCTCAGTGTCACTGCCCTCTGAACCCCTATGTCTTCTCCAAGGAGTACCACAGGATGTCGGGACAGCCATGTGCCTGGTGTGAGTGCAGAGCCATCTGTCCGCTCCTTACCAGCTTCCCCTGGATGGCTGGAGCTGTGTCTTTTATTATGCTCTGCCCAAGCTTACTCCCATCACTCCCGGAAAGCAAGTGTGATCTCCATGAAGAGCCTTGTGATGCTGGTGAAATGGTGTTGACCCACCAGCACTCCATTGACGGTTGAAGCACACCTCCCCCGCACATGACAGCCGATGGAATTCCGGAGATGCAGGACACATACAAAGCCAGGGAGTTAGCCACGCTCAGTGCGCCACTCTAACCAGCAAGCTGGGCCATGCGGCACAGGTGGCTATATGGAAAAACTCCAACGGCACACCACAGCAGCCAAACGCCAGGCTTGGGCGAGCTTCCCCACACAGACAGCAGAGACTTTTAAATAAACCCAAGTAGAGTCAACAAATACACTGACTCCCACTGCTCAGCAGACACCTGTTCTCGGAAGCACAGGTTAGCATGCCAAGTGCAGACCCTCAGCTAGCACAGGAAGGGATTGGGACTCGACAGAATGGATTTGCATACACTTGGCTCCATCAAGAGGCCAAACAGACTCTGACTGGAGGCCCATCATGGGTGGTGGTCTCAGGTCCCCATGGATTGTGGGAGCATCAGCCTTGCACATTGAAATTGGCAGGAATGGCCACAACCATGAGGAAGTGTCCCTGTTGACTTGTGCAGAGTGATGAGTCACTCCAGATGGAGAGCATCGAGTCTGTCTGGGCACGTCTGTCCCTGGGAAGTGACGCTCTGTCCTTGTGGAACATGACAGTCATAGAAAGTCCCAGGGGTGGTGACTTTGCTCTGCCCTAATCTAGGCCACATCCTCCCTGCTCCACAACCCATCCTCAGGAAGGGGTGCTACAATTTATTTTGAAAAGGAAGAGGAAATTCCAGCACAGCCTGTAACTTCCAGTCCAAGCACCCCTCACCCCTAGGGGCTGGAGGCCCTGCTCTCCCTTGGGTTCAGACTAGACTCCATCTTTTTCAGCTTCCTTCACCATCTAGGCTCGTGAGTTTGAACTGTCAACTTGATACAACTTAGAATTACCTGAGAAAGGAGTTTCAATGGAGGGTTGCTTAGATCAGATAGGTCTATGGGCACGTCTATAATAATTCTCTTGTTAATTGACCCAGCCTGTAGTGGATGACACCATGCCCTAGCCAGGACTCCTGAACCTTCTAAGAGCAAAGAAAACTAGCAGAGCCCTAAGCAAGCAGACAAGGATGCATGTCTCTGCCCTCTGCCCTGGACTGTGGATATGACACCTTAAGGTTCTGCTTTGACTTCCCCACAATAATGGTCTGGGACCGGAATGTGAGCCACACAAACCCTTTCTTCCCTAGGCTGCCTTTGCTCTGGGTATGCTATCACAGCAGCAGAAAGGGAGCTAGAACAACGTGGCGTAGAGGTCAGAGCTGGAGTGGGAGTCGGCAGACTGGGGGGCAGCAGGGCTTGGCATCCTGGTCTTGTGGGCACTGAGGACATCACAGGGATGTGCAGGTGACTCTTGGAGAATTCAAAGTCCAGCAGGGATGTGGGAGCGGGGAAAGGACATGTAAGAGCCAGCTGTGAGCCTCCGGAAGCCCCCGGTGGAAAGCACACTGTGATTCAGGAGAATGTCCTGCCCATATTCCTCATGCAGGAGAGCAAGCTCTATCTTCTAGCTCCTCGACTCTCCATGTCCAGGCCCCATAGTCATTCAGATGGTGTGTGGGAATAAGAGGCGCCAGCTTACAGGTGCTACGGTTGGGTGTGAAGTCTCCCACAGGCTCTTGTGTTTGAACACCATGCCTCACCACCATGATGCACCCTATCCTTAAAATATGAGCCAAAAGAAACCTTCCTCTATGAAGGAGCTTCCTGTCAGGTATTTGTGCCAACAATGAGCAAAGTAACTAGTATACAAGGAAACACATCCCTGCCTCTTAGCAAGCCAGGGCACCTTCGCTGAGCCCAGGCTCAGCCCTCCTGCCCATCACCTTCTCCACATCTATTCTTCCTAAGTAGAGACCTTCTCCATCCCAGTGGTCATCAACACCCCTCTTTATCATCTTTCTTCAAACAGGTGAGACTGCACATCGCCCTGCTAAGGTAGCCTTGACCATGTGACTGTTTTATTCAACATGTAGTGGGCCTTTGCTTCTTCCAGCAGCAGCTTTGGGGTCAGTGTCTGTTCCCATAGCCCCTTTCCTATCCAGGACTCCATCCGTCTAGGCTCCTAAGTTTTGCTGAGCCCCTATCCTTAATTCAGACGCCATCAGGTGGAGCAGGGACTTTCATTCTGAGGTTGGGAAAGGCTTGTTACTGCAGTAGAGCCGGGTCCGTCCGGCCAACTTTAGCCTCAACATCCTCCGCCCCCTGGAGAGCACCATGGGAAGTGCTCTGACCTTTCTTCCTACACACACTCCTAGAACACACACTAAGCCATTACTCATCCTTTCATTCTGGGGACCTAACCAGAGCTTGGGGTGTAACAGACGCGTACTGAACACATTTGAGTTCCTGATGATCAAATGGGCCCTGGGGTGCAGAGGTGCCACCTGTTAACAGCTCCTCCCAATGACTCTCTTGCCTCAGGGACATTCTAATTCTGGAACTAAATGTCAGAGTACTTATGATTCAAGTTCCAGGTCTTCTGAGCTTCTGTCTGTGCTGAGAGCATGTAGAACATAGCGACCTGGGAAGAATAAAACCCCAGCTCTAGTGAAGGGATGGAAAGGGCACAAGAGGCAGGCTCCCCGTGCTTGGGGCGACGCTGAGCAACCGCACATCTCCAGACCAGCAGCAGCTGCGCCTGGGCTCTCTGTGCTTGTCTCCATGCCAAGCTGGCGCCCTGGGCAATGTGCTGTGGAATGGCATTATTCTCTGTGACAGGGACACGGAGAAATGCTGAGTACTCTCCACTTGGAAGGCTTGAAAGTGGAAAAGGCCAAGAGCAGCTGTGAGCATTATGGAGGGACAGCAGTGAGATGCCTGTAGGCTGGGGCCAGGAAGATGGCTCAGTTGTTAAAGTGCTTGCTGTGCAAGAATGAGGACCTGAGTTCGATACCCAACATTCATGTAAAAAGCCAGATGAAATGGTATTCATAGATGTCCTGAAGTGGTTTTGTTCTGCAGCACTAATGAATGGACAGTGGTTGGCCTGAGCTGGAACTGTGCTGAGCCCCCTGCTGATTGCAGACCCAGGAGCATCCTGCATTCTTCTGTTAACCAACTCAAAATGTTCAGAATTCAGCTTGCCCTGGAGCTAACACTGTGGCTGGTGAGAGCCAGGGTTGGGTTTTTCTTGGGGCAGAGTTAATGTTTTGTCAACTTCCTAGGAATGTGCTGTGCCTCTGCCCTCACTGACTGGGTCATAGCTCTGCCAGGGTGACACTTGACTTCCTTCAAATGTGCACACCCAGACACAGGCCTGGAAACACATGGGCACCATATCTGGGTGCAGCTGGCCTGGGAGGGGCCTGAGGTTCAGCATTTCTAACTAGCCTCCAGGAGAGACGGATGCTGCTGACCCCTAACTGTCTATTTTTTAGCATCTAAAATGGAGAGCACAGCACACCCCAAAACAGAACTCCCCTGTATCCCAGGGCACCTATACCAAGGGCTTCTCTGAATGGCTCTGCTATATCACATGACCCAAGACACACAGCTGGCCCCATGGTCCACTACCAAAATGCTCAGTGTGGCCAGACAGGGTTTCCACAACATCCCATTCTCTCCTCGCATAGAAAGAGACCTGAGTGTGTATAACAAGGTCCCTCATGCACAGCTCGACCTCCTCTGCCTGGAAGACTGCATAGAAAAGAAAACCGAGCAACCCTCTTGTCATCCTGATGGAATTCATAATCACCATGGAAACAGACTTCTTGGTGCATTTGTGAGGAGTTTCTAGATTAGGCTAAGTGAGGTGAGAAGACTCACCCTAAATATGGGCATCACCATCCCAGAAACTTGGGTCCTGGATGGACCTAAAGGAGAAAGTGAGCTGAGCCCTAGTGCTCATCACTTTGTTTCCTGACTGTGGGTGTGTTGTGACCAGTCACCCCGTGTTCCTGCTGCCAAACCTTCCAAGTCATGATGGACTGCACCCTGCAATGGCAAGTCACAGCACCCCCAAACAGCGCTTTCCTTTATTAAGTGGCTTTCATCCAATATTTTGTCCCAGCGGTAAGAAAACTGATTAATAGCACCCAACTAATAGGATAGATCTGAACTTGACACAGAGGCTTGGGCAGCTTTATGTGCTTTCTGAAGATTATTTCATTTCTCTGTGTACATTTAAAATAAGTTGATTACTAGCACTCACAAACATCAAACTATGCAATGTATTCATTGTGTTTTCATTCATTCATTCTCTTTTAAAGGAGAGCTGCAAGGACTACAGAGATGGCTTAGTGGTTAAGAACACTGATTGCTCTTCCAGAGGACCCTGGTTCAATTCCCAGCACCCACATGGTGGCTAACAACCATCTGCAACTCCAGTTCCAGGGAATCCAATACCCTCTGACCTCTGCAGGCATTGCATACACATGTTTAAACACAGTGGCTGCTCTCACCGAGGACCCTGGTTCAATTCCCAGCACCCACATGGTGGCTAACAACCATCTGCAACTCCAGTTCCAGGGAATCCAATGCCCTCTGACCTCTACAGGTACTACATGACACAGGCGTGCTTACACACATACAGGAAAACATTCAAACACATAAAATAAAAATAATAAATAAACTATTTTCAAAATGAGAGCCAAAAAGAACAATTGAGCAATCACCCATAATTACACAGTCCTCTTTTCCATGCAAACTTATTTTGAGATCATAATGAATATAACTTAATGTATTTTAATTCCACTTAATATTCCATCAGTGTCTTTGTCCCATTAGGAACTCCGTAAACCTCATTCTAAATGATTACATAGTACTCTGTTATCCCAAGTCCCTTTGACCAGACCCTTTGGTGCTTTCTTTGATGCAGGGGTGCTCATGCTGCTGTGAATCTCTTTCTACAGGTTTTATGTTTTCATTCAGTTCACCTAGCTTTTGCTCCTCCTCTGCGTTAGGCCCTGATCATTTTCCTAGGATGGTTTCATAGAACTGGAAAAATGAGGTTCAATGGTTGAGAGATGTGTATGCCAAATTGCTCTCTAGAAAGTTGGTAGCAATTTCACATTCCCAACAGCAGCCCAGAGAGAGCCTGGCTCAGGCCCAAACCTTCAGCCGTATCGAGCTTTATGAGCTTTTATATTTTCAAAGCCATTTCCGAAGCAGATACACACTCAGTCTGCTGATGGTGATGGCCAAGAGTGTATTCAGCCAGGCTAGTGGTCCTCGAGTCATCTGCCCTGTCTTCCCGGGCAGAGAGAGCCTGGGTCCCCACTGGAGCCATCAAAGGAAGGGCATGAGCCAGCAATAAACCAGGAAGGGGAAAGGACCCAGACTCTCATAATTGATTATTTAGTGCAAAAGAAGAAGAACACGGTCACAGGTGGGGATGGCAGGTGTGACAGCCCAGGATACTTGGCAAAATCTGACACAGATCTGATTACAGGCAGGGAAGCTTCTAAGACCCTGACCAGACACATGAAATTCCTTTGTCCCTCCATCACCTTAAATTCTATGTATGTTTATTTTCTGTGTTTACCTTCTACTGTTTTCTGAATTCTTGTTTCAGTAACACCAATAACAGATGCTGTGTGAAATTACATGCCTAAGTGAGGCTATAAAATTTTCTCAATAAACAATGCCAGCAATTAACTGTTTCAAAACACACCATCACTGTCAGATCTTAAAACAGATGCATGACAACTTGAAAGGCAGACGCCATGCATGTGACATTTGGCAAGGAGCCAAATCTACTCTTGGACTAGGCACCAATTCAAAATATTATTATTATTATTATTAATTAGTTCATACTAATTATTTTCTAACTTTCTTTTTATGACTTACAAAAAAAAAGTGTTCCTCTCCTCTCCTGGAGTTTCAAGAAACTCCCCTGTCTGATTTGATAATGAATACAACTCCACAGACGAGGTGCTGTGCACCCCAGCGCCATGCCGCACTCGTAAGATCATCTCTCTGGTGTTGAGGTTTGGGAAGACTTTGACTCCAGGAAAGAAATTCGGAAATTGCTACTGTGACTCTAATACATCAAAACCGCTTCATTTGTGTTTCTCCAGCACCACCAGGATTAATAAGCAAGTGGCTCAAAATCTGCAGCCCAACTGAGTTGAAAGGCAGATAAACACTCACATTAGAACAAGAAGACAGATTGCATAATCCCAGCTAGGAAGTGTACCAGTAGCATAGCAATGAAGGCCTGGGCCCACGTCCTTGCCATCCCTGCCCTCTCTCATCTCGTTCTGATTTCTCTCTCATCCTGAAAGCCCAAGCTCCCCAGCGGTAAACTACGACACACATTCAACTCGTTCTTATCTCCAGGGTTGTCTCTGAAGCTAAAAGGGGGATAGACAACAGGAAACCTGTATCACCCAGAAAATCAACCATTATTGAGAAAGAAAGGTTCGAGACACTGCCAGAAATGCAAACCAAATCAAACAGGCAGGGAGACCATGAAGAGCCAGCCCGAAACCCAACGTGCGTGATCCTCTTGGAGCTGCTCTGTTGGGCGGGAGGAAGTGACTTCTTTCTCTCCACTTCATCCTGTCTAACTTGCCCTCTCACAATTCTCAAACCTACCAGCTAAGGTCACTATTGGGTATTTTCTGGCTAAAGAACTGAATGAGATCCGGGGAGGGATGTGGCTGGTAAGAACTGGACTGAGCTCTGGTTTAACTCAGAGGCGTTCAACTGGACTTCAAGCCGCTGGCTTGCTGGCCCTCTACTTCTTGAGTGCTGTTCTGGCTCTCGGTGTTCTGGTCGTCAGCGTCAGTTGGGCTATTTAAACCCAGCCTGCAAGAGCAGAGGTGAGTCCTGTGAAGTGGTTACATCACAGGATTGGGCTATGGCTTCCCTGCACCATCTCTGTTCCTGAACCGTAGAAATCAGCCCAGCTCTTCCACAAGTGGTTTACAATACCTGATGTGTGAGGCTGGGTGAAGAGGAGAGGTTCACCGTTGCTGAGGCAGAGTCCAGCCACTGCAGACAGGTAAGGAACAAATGTCAGTGAAATCATAAACCATAAACACTAGAGATAAGAAAGAATGCAGTGGGTTCACTCTAATGAGCTGTTGGGAGGAAGTAAGAACGGGACAAAAATGTCAGGAAGGGACATGTATGGCTCCAGCTCTCTCCCTGACAGGTCTCTTGGGATGGCTGGCTGCACTCTTATATGGGAGGTCCTCATTATTAGCCATCAAGTAACTCTCTACCATTATCTCCTCAGAGAAAACAATGCACTGCCTGTGCCTTCACACCGCTTTAAACGGTGTCTTTATCAGTCTCCTCAAATCACCCCACCTGATGTGCGCCCCACGTCTTGCCAGCACCCTGACTGATAGCCTCAGCCCAGTCTCCCAAACATCTGTGTTGATTTGGTCCTAGTATGGAGAGTCCCAAGTAGTACTGAAAGCCCTGGTTTCCTGTCCTGGGAGATTGCCCACAGCTTTCCTCGCTAATACCATCTCACAGACTGACCTGCCCCAGAGCTCTGACCATTATTGCTCCTGGCACACAGACCCACAGGAACGAGTGAACCATACAACTTCAACATTCATGACTATAGTCCCCCTAGTTTCCCTGGAAACACACACACACCTATTTGAAACACACCAACATTAAAATAAATGTGAGGGGAAACCAGGTATCTGGAAGGACACAGAGCTGCTGGAGCTGCTGTCCATGGGAGTGTAAATTAGCACAATTACTTTTAAAGGGTTTGGCATGGTCTAAACCTCTGACCTGGAGATTCAGCCCCTAGACGTGCCCAGGAGAATGAGCATATAAAAGGCACGTGCAAGGATATTTCTATCAGCATGGTTTGTGATAGACCCAAACTAGAAACAACCCAAATAGTCATCAATGGGAGCGCAGAATACACAAACTGTGCGTTAACCAAGAAAGAGACTGACAAACAGCACAGAGCTGTTTAGTGCTAAAGGGATGAAGACAAGCCAAGGACACAGGACACAGGGTGCCTGTTTGTTTGTTTGAAAGTCAAGAGCAAGACAACTGGCAGGTGGCAAAAAGCCAGGGACAGTGGCTCCCTTATGGTAGGGCAGGAAACATAAAAGATGAGGAATGGGGCGGACCTCTGTCACAGGAAAGGCCCTGTATCTCTATGTTAGCGTCCACAACACTGAAAGTCCAGGGAACTGCGTATCAAATAACCAATTTGATTAACCCTTTCTGATTCCCTAGATGTGTGGCGGGCCCCAGAAACAAAGTCTAAAGTAAGAACCAGGCATAGTGGCAAGCCTGCTCTCCCAGCCCTCAGGAGGCTGAGGCAGGAGGACCGTGAGGTTGAGGTCACTCAGAGTCAACAAAGGAAGCAAGTTGAGGAGGTAACTCAGTGGTAGAGAGGGTACTCACCTGACCTGGGGAAAATCCTGGGTTCACTCCACAGCTCCAAAAGTAGACCCTCCATGGGTAATGCTAGGATGGCAGCCCACTGTAAGTCCAGCCCTCAGGAGGCTGAGGCAGGATGATCATGAGTTCAAAGCCAGTCTGTACATAGAGAGACCCTATCTCAGCAAACAAAAATAAATTTGAGGACTAAATAATATGAAATTAAATCTTTATTGGAATCCATCATGCGCATGGTTCTAACTAGGTTATTTATCAAGGCACTCTCCCTAAAGCATTGTTCTAAATGACGAGCATCTTCTCGTGGAGACAACCCAGGCTGCAACAGGTAACAAACAAATGTTCAGTGAGATGGTTACAGTGTGGAGTGGCTCCTTTCCTGCATTTTTATTGCCAAACTAGTCTCCTTTTTCAATAATTCCCTAAGCCCTACAAGGTTCTAAAGATGACTGCTGGGAAAACAAGTCACTCCAGTCACTCCAGGGTCCTGGGAAGAGGAGGAGGACAGTTCTCAAAAGGGGTGGCTGCCTTCTTAGTCCTGGGAGAGGTCAGTCTTCCTCTGACAAAAAACAGCAACTGTCACATGAATGGAATTCCCCTGGAGGACAGGAGTTTTCAAATCCAGAGAAAAGGTCTCTGGGTATCTTTTCTTCCACTATGTCACTTTTGACATGTTAAGAGTTGATCTAACAAGTCCTATGATTTCCATTTTACAATACCCAGACTCTCCAATTGTCTGTACCTCACAGGAAACCCATCTGACCATTTGCATTGATTTTCAAGTTTGTCTATGGTTTGAGGGTCCAAAGCACACCCTAGGACCACATCTTTGGTACAAAGACATTCTTCCCTAACTGGCCAAGTTTCTCCCCCTGAGATCACCCAGGGTGCATGTGAGCAATTCCTCATGCATCCTACATGGGTGACAGTCAAGTCCTCAACCGTCTCAGGGTCATGATCACACCCCAGCTGACTTCTCCAGTTCTACCTAATATCCCTCCTTACTTGCCTGTCACTCTGTCTGTCCCTCGACTGAGTCAGCCTAACCATTCAATTATGTGATTACTTTCTCACCATCAAGACCTGGTCTAACCCTCCACCCTCCTCTCAGAGGATGAAGCGTGGGCTGGACCAGCCACTCACAACATTCCTCTTGCATGCCACAGAGCTCATTTGGGACATATCACTATCTCTACCTTCACCTTCCAGCTCCATCAAAAAAGGACCTTCATCTGTGTTTTCCGCCACTGAGTCCAGCACCAGCATGTGTTTATAGAATCAGAGATAAGGCAGGAGGAGGTTCCAGAGCTCTGCCCGTGCCGGTCAGCACAGATATGAATACAGAATGGAAGAGCATCTAGGTGACATGGTGCATGCTCCAAGAGGAGAGTGAGTGGGCCTGATAGCTTTAGTGTCAACTTGACACACCTGGGTAGAGAAGCCTCAACTAAGGAATTGCTTCCATCGGAAAGCATGTCCTGTGGCCATGTCTGGGAGTATTCTCTTGAGTATTGAGTGACGTGGGAGCCAGTCCACTGTGGGCAGTGCCACTCCTGGGCAAGTTATATAAGAAAGCAGTTGAGCATGGGCCAGACGAGCAAGCCAATAAGCAGCGTTCCTCCATGGCCTGTGCTTCAGCTCCTGCCTCCAGGTTCATGCCCTGAATGCCTACCTTCGGCTTCCTCAGTGATGGACTGGGGAGCCAACTAAACCCTTTCTTCCCCAAGTTGGCACCGGTCAGAGTGTTTTGTCACAGCAATTGAAGGCAAACTAGAGCAGTGAGCTTGAAGCCATCCTTTGCTACAAAGAGAGATCCTGTCTCAAAGAAAAGAAGTGAAGGAGGGAGAAAGAAAGAAAATTAAATACCCTAAACAAACTCTAAATGACAAAAATAAATAGTTCCTAAATTATCCTTGAACCCTATTTTTAACAGTGAATAAAGTTGAACAAAATTAAAAAATTCTACCTAGATCCTAGTAATTAGATCCCAGTATCTAGATCCCAGTACCCAAAATATTTGTTCTTGGTGCTGTCGGGCTCTAGTAGCTCCTCAGCCTTCAGTGGCCCCCACCCTGTACTATCTCTCTTTTCTGACACTGGGTATTCTTCCTGCCCAACTGCCACCCATTCCTAGAGGAAAAACCCCTGCTTCAGGAGAAGGTGTCTTGTGATCCCTTAGGAACTTGACAGTATCAGGATCATAGGTGGGCTTTATCCTACTTTAAGACCTGCTGGACAAACAGCCCCCCATATAAGAAAGCCACCTGCCTTGGAAACTGGAGGTTTCTCAGAAGTCTCAGGAATATGTGTGGGGAGGGAGCCCTTGTCCAGTCCCAGGTGAACTCTTCCAGAGGACCGCAGTTTGAGCCGGGATAAACTAAATGTTTGGCCCAGCACAGAAGCCCAAGTGCCCCCACGCTCATCCTTGCTGGAGAAGCAGGCTCATTAGCTTTTCGCTTCCCACACGGTCTCTCAGCCTCAAAGGCCAATCAAGACAAGTCAGTAAAGTTCAACATTTCACTGAATGTCTATCCGCTCTTTCAGGCAACCAAAGGAAGGGAATCCTCATGAGTCAGAGGTAGACAAGGAAATGCAAAGAATACAGAAGTCCTACAGGAAATGACTCATTGTGTGTGCCGGGTCCTTGAGCATCTTTCAAAAAAAAAGCCAAACAGATTAGCCATCTAATTAGGCACAGTCAGAGTGTCATTTTCCTTATCTGTAGCATCCTCCAAGTTTGATTAGATTCGAGACCAGTCCATGGGGTTTCCATGGTGGTATACAGGAACCCATGGCCCGGTGCCCAAAGGTTCCCCAGGAGCACCCTGATCCCACCCAACAGGCTGAGCCGTCCCAGAGCCATGCATCATTCCTGCCTGGAAGGGAGCCCTCCTCTCCCACGCTTCCTGGAGGCTCATTTAGGCCTTGGCAGCACCATGAGGAGGAAGCAGCTGCTCCCTCTGCCTCCTTCTCGTCATTTGACTGGTGTTTAATCCGCCACAATGCTTCCAAAATGGATTCAGAACCAGGTTGGATTCCCAACCAGGGCGGACCGAGTGCAAGGCTGGCTGGGCATCCCGAAGCCAGTGCCAGAATGAAGATAGATCTCTGCAAGCCAGACATGGGGCTGGAGGCTGCAGCTCTGAGGGAACGAGGCAGGTTCCAGCCAGTAAAGACCTCCTAGACAGGGACACATGGTCCCTACACACAGATACCACATGACCCTCCCTGGGACAGCACTGTTCTCTCCTCACCATGAACAGACCAACAAGAAGGTTTCACTAAGAAAGTGCAAGATACTGACCGAGCAGACATCACTCATCAGAGGCCACAGCCTGCACGCCTCCATCAGCTGGACATAGTCATCAGAGTACTGTGTATGTTTCTTCCAGGACTTTGGAATTTAGTATTATAACCTCTTTTCAAGTTTTATTTCTGTTTGTATATATGTGTGTGCCTGTGTGTGTATATACTTGAGTGTGAGAGGGGGTCCTTGGAGGCTAGACAAGGGTGTCAGATCCCCTGGAGCTGGATTTGCAGATGGTTGTAAGCCTTCCTGTGTAGGTGCTGGGAACCAAACCTGGGTCCTCTGTAAGAGCAGCCAGCACTGCCAACCACCGGGCCATCCCTCCATCCCAGAGCTTAACAGCCACTTTTAAGTGTACAGCTTGGTGGCATTGTTCCCGATGTGCCTCCACTGCCTCCCCCCGAGGAGGAACTCTCTGATCTTCCCAAGCTGTAGCTGTCCCTGTTAAGTGCTGACCCCATCCTCTTCCCTGGCAGCCACCACCCCACTTTCTGTTCCTGTGCACTGGGATTCTTTGGAGTGCACCTGAGTGCATTCAGACTGTGTGAGGTCTTCTGTGAATGGTTTCTCTCTCCTAGAATAATGTCCCATAAGTTCATCCAGGCTGTAGTAGCATGTACCACCATTTGATTCCTTTTTATGGTTGAATGATACTCCATTGTGTAGACGCCTGTCACTTTGCCTATCCAGTCATCTATCAGAGGGTACATGTGTTGCTCCACCTTTCAGTTGTGAATGAGGGAGGTGAGCATGTGTAAAACCACTATCAGAGACCGACTTTCCTTCTTTGTATATACCCAGAAGTGGAACTGCTGAATCATATGGAAATTCTGTTTGGGGATTTGGGAGTACAATGAAGAGGTATCTCATTGTGGTCAGACTTCTTTTTAAGGATGAAAAGGAATATTTTCATATTTGAAAGCTTCCTGTAGACACATTCCCCTGGTCTAATGGCAGTATAGACCACCCAGCACCCTCAGCAGCAGCTTCTATATGTCCAGGCTCCTGCATACCAGCCCTGGAGTGGACAGTTTGTGTGTCTCAGTGTCCGAGGAACAAGATGGTCTCTGGGGACAGGTGTGTAGCCCTTGGAGATGAAGGATTAGGAAGCAAGGAAAAAGAAAAGAATGGATCTTTTATAAGGCATTGGAAGGCCCTGGAAGGATCTAGCCCTTTGAAACTTTGAAACTCTCCCTGGGTGAACCCATGGAAGGCCTTCCTCATTAATTAGCAGCCTATACATATGGAACTCAGGAGGATGGTTCACTAGCCCAGCCAAGGCTGCTAACTCAGCAGGCCATCTGGAGCAGGAGCCAGCTCTGCAGAGCAGCACACTTTGAGCGGGTCAGGGGTCATCTTTTGCTGAGTAAGAACCCAAGAAAGCATTCTGTTTAACGAGATGCCACCATGTGACAGACACTGCACAATTAAACCAGAAGATGCCAGAACATGATCAGTAAAAGATAAAGACAGAACTAAACAAACAGAAATGAAGAAAAATACTAAATGATAATAACAAAATGTAATGTTTGACATGATAAAGGAAACTTTCCATCAACATCAGGAAAACTTTGTAGCAGAGAGAAGTTTTGTTATCTAAAATATTCTGTTCTGTGAATATCTGCTTCACCGGTGATCACTATTCTACCCAGTGGCCAGAGGGAGCAGCCTAGGCCACTTTGGTTTCAGCTGAACCACAGTCAAGGAAGGGATCACACAAGAGCAAAAGTACTGAGAGAGACTGGCAATGCTATACCAATATACCTTTGGGAAACTTTAATTTATAACTTTTACTGTAATCTTTATATGAATTGCAACCCACATTAGAAAAAGCATATGGGATGTGAGGGCGGGGTGCTATGCTGATGTCTGAATCAGACACACTATTTAGGATTTCCAGTAGCAATGTCAAAGAGTCTTCATTTCTCCACATTCTTACCAAAACTTGCTTAGAGCATGGCATAGCATGTTAGAGCATGGCCTTAACGCCACATCTACAGCCTCCATCTCATCCTCCCAAATGAGAGACTTTGTCTAGAAAGAGCTTTCTGATACTAAAGGGGTCTACATAGTATATGCCTCACTCTAAGTAAATTCATTTGAAAACGTGTATATTTTGTGTTTTGCCCTGAGAATAAAATACATTGTGTAGCATTCTAGCAATGAGAACATTTCAGCATTCAGCTAGCGCTTCCTTCAAGGGCTGTGGTCTGGCTTATTTATCAGCCTGGAGAAAAGCAGGGGAAGGAGCTAATTGTCTGCAAAGAGGTGTTAAGAACACAATAAAATGTAGGGAAGAAAAGATTAAGACCAAAGGATGAAGAGGGAGATACCCACCCCTCTGGAAGAGCCAGAACATACCCGGGCTCCCAAGGCCGAAGGGCGCGGGGAGTGCTCAGTCCCAGCAGCGGCTCCACACTTTCTGGGCGTGATTCTCTTTCTCTGATTGGCTGGAACCCACCACGCTGATGCCTTTATGCCCTACTTGCTGCCTTTTCCATGAGCTCTTGGTGGTGGGCTTGTTCGCAGTGACCGCAGCCCCCCACACACTGAGTGCTGTGGCGCCTCCTTGACAAGCTGTTCCTGCCATGGCCAGCATGGCCTCTGTCTTGTCACTGGCTAGGATGAGACATCTGTCCATCCACAGCATCTCGCTTGGCCCCCTTCCCACGGTCCCAGTAGTGGATGGAACTGATCCAAAAGTCGGCAGCTACCCCAGGAATGGTCCGAATGCCACAGTCTGCAACCTCCATCTCTTTCCTCTTCGCTATCAGCTGGAGGATTGATATTCCCAACTTCCACCCTCCAGGACACCAGGCCTGTGAGTAGAGAAGTCACACAGGTCTGTAATTGAGAACCAGTGGTCCACTTGTATTCTGTCACCACTGAAGTTCTTGATGACCTCGAGAGAAGAGACCATTTTAAGGTTTGTCACAGCAGGGAGTAGTAGCTAACACAGTGGCCAGAGGCTGAGCCATCAAGAGCTCCTTCCACCACAGTGCACTTCTTCCTAAGGATGAGTCTGAGCAATCCTCGGTGTCCTGAATTTTGGGGTACCAAACCTCAAGATGGGGTGGAGTTACTGCCCCAGCCTTTGCTGGTTCTTTTCTCCACAGGGCTAAACTCTCCAAGGCAATGGGTTGAGTGAGAAAGCATGACCTTGCAGAGAGACACCAAGCTGAAAATTTGTCTTGGGCTCCCAGGAGAGGTCACTTCCAGTTCTTGGGGAAGAGCATCGACCTGCTTCCTGTATGAACAGTTTAATCAACTAAGTTAAGCATTTGCTCACGCACACAGTAAGACATTGCCTTTCCCTACTTTACAGATTTGACCTGAGAAAGTAACAACCTGAGAGAGCGATGAGCACAACAGCCATTAACGCACACTCCAGAAAATCCAAACAGCCTGAGGAAGCCCAGTGTGACCTTTTTCCATCATTTATGGATGACACGATTCCTTACCAATGGGTTTCTAGAAGGGTCTACCATACCACCCTTCAAAACCTCTTATTCATAAATGTGTTCTTAACTTTAACAGACTCAGAATGATTACCTATATGTATATGTAATGGAGTGGCATTTCAGAATTTGCACTGTATCAGTTACTGTTCTGTTGTTGTGATAAAACATTGAGATCAGAGTGACTTATAAAAAGAAGAATGTATTTGAGTTTATGGTTCTAGAGGGATTATAGTCCAGCATGGCGGGAAGGCAAAGTGACAGGAGGCAGCCAGAGCAGGAGCAGAAAGCAGAGGCTCACATCTTCAAGAAGGCACAGGGAGCAGAGAGCAACTGGATATCTGGCAAGGGTTAAGAACTCTCTAAGCCCGCCCCCAGTGACCTGCTTCCTGCAGCGTGGCCACACCTTCTAAGACCTCCCAACACAGTGCTACCAACTGGAGACAAATGTCCAAATACTTAGAGTCCATGGGGGAACGTTCTCATTCAAACCACCACATGCACCTAGCATGTAAAGATTGGATGGTACCATCAGCATGTCTATCAGCTCAGGCATTTAGCATTCTTCTGGGCTGGGGACATTCAAAACCCTCACTACATGTGGCTTTGAAATATTCAGTTACCCACTGTCAATCAGAGTGATTCCAGTTTGATGGAGAAAATTAGAATTCAGTCCCGTGGGCTGCATTCCAGTGCCCATCAGCAGGTCTCCCGCTTCCCCTTCCCCATGCCCATCCTTGGCTCTGTAACCTCTATCCTACCCTCAGATTCTTTGATGCCAACTTTTAGTTTTCAAGTGTGATTGCCGAGGGTTTGGCTTTCTGTGCCGGCTTTTTTCACTGACCCCAGCATCCCCCCGTTCTGTTTGTGCTGTCACAAGTGACAGAATTTCCTTCTTTTCTGGCTGAAATAAGTCATTGTACACATAGAGCATGGTTTCCTGATCCATCCATCCATCAGTGGACACCTGCCGGGATCGCCGGCAGGTAGGGCGGTGGCGGAGCTGGTCCAGCCGGTCTCCTCCAGGGGCTGAGCGGGATGGTGAGTGTCGCGACCCGGCCCCTCTCCACTCTGGAGAAAAAAGAAAAAAAAACCCGCCGAGTCGGGAGTCTGTCTAGCAGGATCTCGTTTATTAACTGTCACAAAATAACTTATATAGGGTAGGGGCGGGGCTAAAAGGGAGTGAAGGACCAACCGATCTTTGTTACATAATCTGCAGCCAGGCAAAGTCCATTCTGATAGGCTGTCAGACTCGGATGAGGCTCTGACAGCTGCATTCTAAACGGTTGACGGTTGGTTTGACAGTTGGAAACGTTAGAAGTCTGGCCGTGGCAAGCCTGCACTAAGGCTGAGTCACGATGGTCCCACATCAATCTGCAGCTCCCAGTGCGTCGTGTGAGGACACCTGTCAGTGTCCCGCAGTCTGGCCTCAAACTCACAGATCCTCCTGCCTCTGCCTCCATCAGCTTATCCTACCGGTGTGCGCCACCATCACCGGCCCCCAGCAGCCTGCGAGAGGCCCGGAGCGGGGGCTGGCCGGTGTCCTGCCCTGCCTGGAGCTGCCGAGCCACACTGCAGCCTGGGTGCTGGAAAGCGGCCGCCATTTTTACCTGGGGGCCGCATCGCACCACCGACTCAGCGGCTGCAGCCCAGGAGGGGGTAGTCCTTGGGGGGGAGGGGTCAGTGGGGGAAGGCCGGGGCTGACCGAGGCGGGGGGTGCGGTTGGCCCCGCGGGGTGGGAGGCCGGCCTGGCACGGAGATCAGCAGCCCGGGAGGGGGCGATCTTCAAGGGCTCAGGAGTGGGGGGGCGGATCGCCAGGGGCAGCGCCCGGGAGAGGGCGTTGGCCAGGGCAGCCGCCTGGGAGAAGGCAATCATTGGCGGCGCCTGCCACGCCTCCATCTCCCAAACTGACAGCTGCAGTTGGCCTTGAGGCCCAACAGACACCTAGTGTGGTTCCATATCATGGCCATTGTGAATAAGGTCACACAAACTTACTGCTACAGAGATCTCTTCCGATTCCCAGTTTGGTCGGCTATTCACCAATGTGATTAGCTTTCATTGTCAAGCTGCCACAATCTAGAATTACCTTGGGGGAAAGTCTCAATGAAAGATCCTCCAGGTCAGGTTGGCCTGCAGGCAGGTCTGTGAGTGAGTGTCTTGACAGCCTGAAAGCAGGTGGCATCACTCCCTGACATGGGTCTCTGGTCTGTAAAAGAGTAGAGGGAATGAGCCAAGAACTGAACACATGAGCATTCCTCTCTCTGTGCCCTTGGCTATGTGTGTGATGGGACTTACTGCTCCAAGCTCCTGCCTTGACTTTCCCACAGTAACGTTCTGAGGCCTGGAATTGAAAGCCAAATAAACCCTGTCCTCCTCTAAGGGGCTTTTGGCCAAGGCGCTTTTATCACAGGCACAGAGATGAGATGGGACAATACTCAGTAGAATAATTAATGCATCTAGTTGTTCTGAGGAACTCTTACTCTGCTTTCACAACTTTTCTTGAGGATGGTGCTCTTGCTCTGAGTGTGGACATTGGAGTCCCACATGAGAGTCCACCGTCTTCTAGTGACCAGCGGTCAGTCACACAGGTGATCTTCTTAAAAACAAAATGCAGTCAGGTGGGACTGGTACACACCCTTAATCCCAGCACCAGGGAGGCAGAGACAGGTAAGTCTCTGTGAGATTAAGGCCAGCCTGGTCTATATAGTTCCAGGACAGCTGGAGCTCCAGGGAGATACTGTCTCAAAAAGACCCCAAAAGGGCATTAAAATAAGACCCCTCTGCTCTAAGCACCTTGGCAGTTCCCTTCACTGTTTCTTTTCCTCAGCTGCCCAGTGGCAGTGATTCCACTGTCTACTGGGGTCTTCTCAGGATCTATGAGCGCGTGGGGCAGAGCCCAAGCTGCCCGGTGTCCCACATGCTTCCAGCTTCTCACACAGCACCTTACACAGTGAACAGTGAGCGTGTGCACCCTTGGGACCTGGCTTGCCTGTGGGAAACACACTGCAAGCGCTTGCTATCAGACAAGGAAGATGTTGGTGGATCATTTTGAATAAAGCTCATCACAATTGGAGAGGATGTTGAGGTGGCCCTGGGTGAGACTGAGAAACAGCATGGAGAAATGAACACGGCTCCACAGTGGAAGCTCCTAGACCACCCTGGCAAGCCCACTGCTGTAGTCGGCCTTGTGTTGCTGTGATTCAACACTGACTAAAACCAAAGTGAGAGAGGAGAGGGTGTGTTTCACCCTACAATACCAGGTCTCAGCCCATCACTGAAGAAAGCCACGGCAGCCACTCAAGGCAGGAGGCCGGAGGCAGGAATGATCTGAGACCACGGAGGAGTGCTGCATACTGGCATCTGTGTCCCCTGGCTTGCTCAGCTTCCTTTCAGATCCAGCCCAGGCTGCCTGCCCAGGATGGCACCGCCCACAGAGGGCTGGGCCCTTCCACTTAAATATGGCAATTAAGAAATTGCCCTACAGGCCAGTCTGGCTGATGAAACTCCTTAAATGAGACTCTCTCTTCCCAGATGACCTAACTCATGTTAAATTTACAAAGACCTAACCAGCACACGCATAGTCCAGTGAATCTTCTTCATCTGCATGCGGGAGTATCTGTGCCTTGCTCCAGGCCTCAAAGCATGACTGTAGACAGCAGGGCCAGAGCTCATTCCATCATCTGACTGAGGAGAAATGGTGAATCTCTGCCTGAACCAGCCTGCAGGGAGGTGACCAGGCTGCAGGGGGTGAGCCAGGCTGTGTGGTGGTGACTGGATCTCCTGCATGGGACAAGGCTGCCCAGGCTGCAAAGGAGTGAATGAAGCAGGCTGAATGGAGGCACCTGTCTGCTCACAGCTGCATTTTTTCTTTGCCTATAGCAGTCCACTCTGGGTGGCATGGCCACCACCCCTAAAGTTAAGGATCAAACTTATGACTCAGATCACCAAAAGGCTCCAAGTGGTGCTTATTCTCAGACTGCCTCTAGGACGGCAGGTTATTTCTTTGGCCCTCTGTTTAACACTGGTGAACTCCATAAGGAGACTGGGATTCGGAGGAAGAGACAGGGAGAAACCTATGCGTAACACAAAAATCAATGGGGATTTTTCTTTAAAAAGTGGGCAAGTGATGTGCAAGGAATACGTGGATGGTGTCGGCGTGGATGACGTGGATGGTGTCCACGTGGACCAGACCCTCTTACCTCCTCCATCCCTACCTTCATCTCCCTGAGGATGTAGACAATGCTCACACAGCAGGGTCCTCTTACCTCCTTCAGCTCCATCCTCGGTCCCCTGCTCCACCAGGGTCCACCACAGCTCTCATCAGGCCAGTGAAAGACAGGAAACAGGAACTGATATCAATTTTATCAGAGGATACCTGGTGGAAAAAAAAATTGCTATTTTATAGAAAACAACAACATTAGAAACAAGCTTTCATTGTTTCATGTTTTTGTCAAGAGTATAGAATTCACCCACAGTAAGGTAGGGACTTCAGGGCTAGACGTTCCCAGGCCAGCTGCCAACAGTCTAGAACTTTGACCAAAGACAGAGAGCAAGAGCACTGTCCTGCCGTACTCCACTAGCCCGGCAGCCGAGCAGGCCCCACTTCCATGCCCTCACCTTGTGGTCCCTCAAAGGGGTGTAGGAGACGAGGACACAGACCCACACTGTGAGACCCAGGACACGAAAGGTGTCCCAGGACACGAAAGGTGTCCCAGGACACGAAAGGTGTCACAGGCAGTCCAAAGTAATGGTGTCTTTGCTTCCTTGCTGTCCCTTCAGCGAGTCCCAGATAGGGACACCGCTCTCCTCCACCTCCACAGGCACGGGAGTCCTCATTTCCTTCTTCAGCCACCAGCTTTGACGCATAGGTGGGCACATTTTCAAGTGCTTAGTCTGCAAACAATTTTAAACAGGGTTGGAGGTGTTGGAGAGCTTTTCAAAATTAAGCCTTCTCTTCTCCCCTCTGTCATGTTTACCTGGGGTTTCCTGTCACCATTAATCCATGGGAAACTGGGAAATGGCTAGAGCAGATGAAACACCCTGATAACTCGTTCTTTATTCTGAAGAGAGTGGCAGAGTAGCAGTGGTGAGGGCCCTGGGATCTTCCCTGCGCCCATTTGTAGAAATCCATTTTCTTTTTAATCCTCTTTATCGAATGAGTTGGAAATGTGGACTATTCAAGCAGAGGGAATAGTGATCATGAGAGGTCTGGGTGGATACTATGCAGGTGTCCCTGTGCTTACATTCTTCCTCCTGTTGGGCTCCAATCTGTCCCTGGCCCAGTCCATGTCTGCGGCCTGCTGCTAGCTGTCTGGTGTGTGCCCCCCTCATTTGTTACAACATAAAAGTCCCCTTAATATTTTCTATCATTTCACGTCACCAGTATAATAATGACACCCTCAGGAACAACTCATCCACCTACGTAGGTTTCTAACACTGCCACCATCTTCTGCAATTTTGTGAAGGTTAAAATGAGCTTTTGCTGTGCTGGGGGAAAATGACAGACTGCTGATTTCCAAACCGTCACTTCGGTCCCATCTGCCCATCCATTTATAACCCCAGCACCACTCAGCCTCTGCCACCAGCCAGGCCCTGGAGAGCTCCCGTGCAGCTCCAGTGCATGCCACCAGGGCCAGCACTCTTGAGGATGATAAGGCCCACCTGCAGATTTCAACCCTCACACTTTGCCAGTTGTGTCTCCAAAGAAACCCTCCCTCCCTGGAAGCATCCTGGGACCCATTCCCCACTTTTGGAAAAAGGCCAAAAGGAAACCAAGCTCTGCGGCAGCTGCTTCTAGGTATTCTTAGAGATGCCCAGACAGGACTGTTTTGTTTGGGCTTTTGTCTCCTTGCCTTGCATTCTGCTTCAAGCATGTTTTACTGAAGGTAGCAAGGGTGCTGGGCTCCCTCGGGACTGTATGCTAAGTGAGTCTGGGGCCCCTGCCGCAGCCCACGAGGATCTTGTCAGCTATTTTGTCAGGAGCATTTTAAGCAACTCACAAGTGATGGACTCTGACATCCATCACTGCAGGAGCAGCACCCACTTACCGCCTGCTCTGTAATTGTCCTTAAGTGCTGCCTTTCAGTCCATGGGGTCAACGGCCTTGATGGCACCCGAGCAGTTCTCCACATGGGCACCTCTCCTTCCTCTAAGTCTCATTTCAACAGGCCTGTGTCCCCTCTGAGGCCCAGATGGATCCCTCCACATTAAAGGCTGGAGTTCCAGACCTGCTGTGCCCTTCCCCTGCCCCACCCTGGTTTGCAGGTGCCTCCATGCCATAGCTTCATTGCAGGGAAGTGGTCTCTGAAAGTTACCTCCTATGTGACCCTAGGTGATAAAGAGCGCAGGCTCGGGCCCAGGCTCTGCTGACCTTACAAAGAACAGCCTGAGGGAGTATCTGGGTCTAGACTTGGAACTAGTGCTTCTGCTAGCTTCTTTCATTGTGTGTATGTGTGTGTGTGTGTGTGTGTGCACCTATCTGTGTTCCTATGTCTTTGTGTGTGCATACATGTACACATATGTATATAGGCCAGAGGTCAATGCCAAGTGTCTTCCTCAATCACTCTCCACAGTCCTTATTTGAGTATTTGAGGCAAGGTCTCTCACTGAATCTAGAGCCACTAATTCAGCTAGACAGGGTGGTCAAAGAGCCCTAAGGATTCTCCTGTCTCTGCCTCCCGAGCACTGGGACTATAAGCATATGCCTGCCTTCTTTACTTCCGTGCTAGAAACTACATTCAAACCATCATGCTACCCAGCAAGCACCTTACCAACTGAGCCATCCTCCCAGCAAGCACCTTACCAACTGAGCCATCCTCCCAGCAAGCACCTTACCAACTGAGCCATCCTCCCAGCAAGCACCTTACCAACTGAGCCATCCTCCCAGCAAGCACCTTACCAACTGAGCCATCCTCCCAGCCTGTGCCCCTGCCATCGTAAAGACAAGAAATGAAATGTCCGTTATTGCTTTTGTTTTCTTTTTTGTTCTTTTTTTAAAGAATAGACTTTCCCATAGAGATGCTTCCAGGAAGGACAATTAGCAAATAGCAGGAAGAACAGGAAAACTGTAAACTGTGGGGTGGTAGTTCACATCTGTAATTCCAGAACATGGGAGGCTGAGGCATGGGGATGCAGGAGCTCAAACCCTGGGTGATGTTGTGAATTCCAGGAAAACAAAGCCAAACGCAAAAGGTAAAGAGTAACATGACCAGTGCTCGCAGAGGACCAGACTCTGCCCCGTTTGCCAGTCCAGCTCTCCAAGAACTTCCTGAACTTGCTCCTCCTCAGGGGGAGAGAGTCAGGGAGCACACAGCAGACCCCAGAAATGGAGATGCCCATAAAGCATGCATGTTCCCAAGCACATAAAACAAATCTAAATAAATCTGTCATGTTACTATATTTACTTCTCCGTTCCTCTTCCGCTGGCTGGCTCTGCCATAAATCTCCTGTGGAGGGAGCGAGGGAGTGGCGAACACACACAGGTAACAGTCTGAGATGTCAAGCATAAATATGGAGTTGCAGGGTCGGCACACAGCCTATCAGGCGTCCGATTCTTTGATAAGTTAATACGTCCTCATAACATAAGCCATAGGCAAGCTTGACATTTGAATCATTTATGGCTTGGGGGAGAAATGGCAGCAGTCTTATTTTTTCTGGAAAAGAACCCACACGTCTTTATAAGCAGTGAGAGTCATTGAAGTGCTCAGGAGCTTTTCCACTTCAGCCATAAACCATGCATTTGGGAGCCAGGCCATTTCTGTCGGGGAGTTATTGTTCGACAGTGTTCCAAGAACACAGTGCCCACCGACTCAGTACTGTTGTGTGAGCCAACGGCACCAAAAAGATTTCAGCAGAGCACAGTGGTTGGGAGTCTTCATGGCACACACACCACCCAAGTACCATTGCTCGCGTCGGGTAGGTACAGTCTTGACAGGATGGGGAAGTCACTGAGGGAGCTGGAAGGTATCCTCCTCACATCCAGCCTTCTTAGCTTGTGGTCTGAACTAGATCCACGCTGCACAGATTGTATTCCAGGTTTCTGAGATCAGTTTGATTATTGGAACCAGCCAAAAAGATTGAAAGATGCCGAAGCCCCGAATTTGAGATGTGGCCAGTTTTCCTGTGTTTAAAGCATCTTCACTTAAGTGTGCCATTCTCTACCCTCCAACTCCAGCCCCATTTCCATCCACCCTCCCCTTGGCATTACGGGGTCCTTAGTCTAAGCCAAGTCTTCAGGCCCAGAGCCCAGATAAGACAAGGCATCCAGGAATCAGCCTTTTCCTCTAAACAGCTCCCAGCCTGGTGTCTACAGCTACTGGAAAGCTGCTGCCTGTGTCCTGGGTGTCTGGGTGGGTGAGGCAGGGGATCAGGAAAGGATGGGTTATCCTTCTACTTCAATGTCAGAATGTGCCTGGGCCCCAGTTCCTCCATGACACAGTCATGAGCCATGTTAAATACAAAGGAAGTGAACCAGACCAGACTGGGGGTGATGAGGACCATTGGTCCACCCGCACCTGGCATTGTTTTCTCACCCAAATCTTTTTTCCTGAGACACATTTGCTTCTGTCAAAGTAGAAGAAAAGTCCTATTTCCCCAAGGTCATCAGCTAGTCCACCCCTGAGTTCAGGCTCTGTCCCCAGCGGCCCAGTACTCACCCGAGTCCTTGCTTCAAGGCAACCTTTCAGTGTTTAGCTACCTCGGGGTACCTTAGAAAACCTCCCTTTGCGCTGTCTTCTCTGTCCTTGCTTCACTCCCTGACACCCACGAAAGGCCTCATCTCTGGCTCTTCAGTATCTGTCCACACCCCTCGTCCTCCTGTCTCTACCAGATGCACAGTTTGATGGACACCATCTCCTCACCCACTCCTCACAATGGTGCTGTGCCTCCAGCCGCATGCAGGCCGTCTGACAGGCTCCTCCTTGCTGCACGAGGCCTGCTGCCCACGCTTCCAGGATTTCCACTGTGCCCAGTTCTCCTACACCCTACCTAGTGTGGCCCAAGAACCTTGGAAGCTTGGAGAGACACAGAAGCTCAGAGCCTCTCCAGGTGTGCCGAGCTACTGTCTGCAGCTAATAAGACCCCAGCTGACTGGCAGCCTCAGAAAGCCCTGAAACTCTGCTTAAGAAGAGCCTCCTGCTTTGATGAGAGAATTCACCCAAAGCTGGTCCTGGAGGATCCCTCTCCTAACGGAGCCCACGGCTCTGTCTTCCTGACGTGACCCTGTTCTCTCAGGCCTCCTGTTGTCACACAGCATCTTGCTCCCTGGATGGTTTTCAAGGTCTCCCCATCACCCATCTGCTAATGTGCCTCCAACTTGGTCAGGTTTCTCCGCATATTCCACTTATGGATCCGAGTTCAAAATCTATCAAGTAGATTGCTTGAAAAACAGAAATGTCCTGTAGTTCTAGAAAGTTCTGGAAACTTAAAATCAGGCTTGTTGTTGGTTGTTGGCAAAGTGAATTCTTTATCCTCTTGGTTCTGGCCCTATGGACTATCCTGGAAATGTCTCAGTGTTGCCTGTGTCACTCTGTTCTACATTCTTCTTGCCTCTCTGTCCCTGTACCCAAACTATCCTGTCTTTTCTTCTAAAGATATCCATCCCTGGATCAAGGTCCATCTGTCAAAAGGTAAGGACCCACCTTAATCCAGCACAACCCCAACAGCATCTGCAAAGACTGTTTGCAAAGAAGGTCAGGTTTGCCAAGGGGTACCAGGAATTAAGAAGTGAGCTCACCTCCCTGAAGCCACACTAGAGCTCCTCCAGAGATCTAAAAGAGGGCGTGTCCATGTATGCTCACACCCTCTTGACACCTCCTGTCTCAGCAAGTGAGTCAACAGCAGGTATTGATATGGACCCCACCTCTTTCTGCACACCAGCCACCGAGCACCTCACTTGTCTTACTTTCTCCTCACCCCAACTCTGACCTGCACTGTCAGTCAGTCCCCCCTCTCTGACTTGTACTGTCAGTGCCCCACCCCATCTCTGACCTGCACAGTCAATCATAACACATTAGCAGATCTTCTTACTAAGAACACAGCTCTGATCTGCTTTTGTCCTACAGACATCTTCAATGATTTCACAGAAGACCAGACTCTGGTGGGGTTTTGAAGCTCAGCATGGCTGTTGCAGCAACCCCATCTGCAGACTGCCTCACAGGTCCCAGCTCATGCTCCAGTCCCGGGCCTATTGCACAGCCTGCCTAAAGAGATGAGCAAATTCGTGTCACCTTCCAGGTTTCTCCTTATACTTCAGAGAATTGGGTTAGACATTCAACAGTATTTGGGCATCTCTCTGTGTGCCACCAAGATACCCTCCTAACACAAAGCTTGGTCTATGGTTTTGGCATTGCCAGCCGACTGCCCCGGGGACCCCCACTGGCAAGGCATGCAAATTTAAATATGGGAGATGGTTGTGACCCACCACCAAGCCAGTGCCTGATCAGTGTCTGTACCTGAGAGGCACTTGTGACCTGAAGGGAGGGAGCTGCTCCTCATTCAGAGCCAAGTCTTGGAGCCAGCAGACTTTCCAGGACAGCAAGTCTCCTCAGGAACATGGGCTTCCTGACTGAAACCAGTGACTCGACAGTTAATTGCCTTGTAAAGTGCTTGCTGAAGCATGCAGCCTGGGTCTGTACTCCCATCAACCCCAATAGGAAGGTGCTGAAGGACTGTCATCGTTAAACGTGCCCTGGATCCGGTGACGCAGACTGTGTTTGTTCATGAATCAGATTACCTGAGCTGGTCTTTGACCATCTGAAGCCCAGGATAGGCCAGTCAGTCTATCATAAGTTCTTTGAACTGTTTAAGAGAATTCAAAGAACGTGTTTTTGGATTCACCCTGCCCCCAAGGAGTCTTTTACCTAATTAATTCCCATAAAACCACTGTGAGTTAGGCAAGATAAGTTAAAAGTCAGACCTAATTCACTAGAAGCCAGGGGACCACATCTCAAAACTCACCCTCCCAAATGGAATCTGAGCAGGGTCTCTGCAGAGAGCTTGCTGCAGAATGGGACAGACAGGGGTAATTTCTCTCAGCTTCCCCAGATCCTACACAAGGCCGCCATGGTCACTGCACTGAGCTGCCTCCATGCTCTCTCTTCTCCTGGGACCACGGTCTGTATGTCTCACAGGCTAGCCCCACATCTAACCCAGGCCAGAGACATCAAAACTTCACTGCACGGAGGAGCACAGTGTTGTAAATGGTGTCTGCATTCTACTTGCGCTGGTGACGTTCTGTGATACAAACACTGAGCCAAACCAACTTGGGGAGGAAAGGGTTACGTCACCAGCAGCTTACAGTTCATCACAGAGGGAAGCAAGGCAGGAGCTGGAGCACAGGCTGTGGAGGAACGCTACTTGCTAGCTGGCTCCCCTGGCCCATGCTCAGTCTGCTTTCTTATATAACGCAGCACCACCTGCCCAGGGATGTCACTGCTCACGGGGGACCGGGCCCTCCCACATCACTCAACAGTCAAGAAAATGCCCACAGACATGGCCACAGGCCAGTCCTATGGAGGAAACTCCTCAATGGAGGCTCCCTCTACCCAGGTGTGTCAAGTTGACAACTGAAGCTGTCTAGCAGATCACCTCTCTACAGATTTCTGAATGACACACTCCAGACATCTGCCTATAGTGTTGAAAGAAAGGAGGCCAGTACTTCCCAACACCACACACAGCATGTAAGTGCGCAGTGCCCCATCCTTTGCATTCAGAGCCCAAGATCGGTCTGTTTGCAGAGCGTGGTTCCTCTCATAACTGGCCACAAGCAGCTAGTAATATGTGCAGCTGACAGTCCATAAAATGGAACATTCAGCAGCATACGCACCCACAAAGACGGCAATAAATAAGTTGTAGAGAACAAAACATGCACAGAGCAGCAATCCAGGATAGAAAAATGGGTTTGGAAGATGGAGAGAAATTCCCTGAAATACAGAGCTGCAGTATAGGTCTCCGGACTGTGCTCCAGGAGGAAATGAAACAAACCTAAGTCCAGAGGGGAGGCAGCTGTCCAGGCAGGGCACACAAAACACTTCTTACAACAGCTCAGCTTTGTCAGTCACACTGTGCAGCTCCAGTTACCGTGTGGCCAGCCATTCCCTGAGGCCCTTCTGCACACCCCCCAGAGCTGTCCCCAGCTCAGGCCTTCTGCACACCCCCCTCACAGCTGTCCCCAGCTCGGGCCCTGGGAGGGGCATGTTAGAAGTCAGGAAATAAAAGAGATGCTATGAGGAGAATAATCTCTTACAGTGACAGCAGGTGGATAACAACTGCTTGGGGTGCCCCACTCATCACAACACACTTTTGACAGAGCCGCCATGGGCAAGGTTGACTGCATCCCCGAATCTGGTCCCTGCAATAGAACCTGGAGATTGGCAGTAACAAATCCAATAGCAAAGTACTAATTAAAGGCAGGGCAATAGCACTTGTATCCACATGTAACAAAATGAGGACACATACACACACACAGACACACACTGCACACATATATGAACACACACAAGGACACATAAGCATGCACACACACACACACACACATACACCTACATACCTCCTGAATCTTCATTCTATAATTTTTCACCAAGCTCAGCACAACCATGTGGTGTGGTGTTGCAGATGGAGAGTAGCCTCTCAGAGCCCTTCAGAAAATGCCTCCCTGCTACACTGAAGTGTTGGGGTCCCTCTGCTTGGTGCTGGCCCAAGTGGGACACAGGGTCTCCACCGTGAGGGGGTGAGAGGCACGGAGTTAACACACAGACCCCGGGAGCTGGGGGGAAGGCTGCGGAGGGTGAGCTGCAGCAAACGCATTTATTCAAGGAAGTGCGGGGGGGTTATGAGTTTGGTTAGCCAACCCCCTATGGGGTGGTTCCCAACTGCAGCCAACAGTAATCTGTCTCTGGATGGATCATCTCAGTGCAGGCTCTCTCCAGTCACAGGGCTGAAACTGGTGTCACGCCTGGCTAGAGTGGAGTGCCACGCCCACAGGAGCCACTCCCTTAATCCTCATAGCAGGTGACCTGGCTAAAGCCCACCTTACATTATGCCCTACACTGGAGGAAGCTCAGGTGGCAGTCCTGCTGCAAAGTCCCGCCTTTCTACCTCAGCTTTTTGTCCAAGGTCAAGTTCTCTTTTTTTAGGCATGGTCTTGCTATGTACCCCTGGCTAGCCTGGAACTGACAGAGATCCAGTAGCTTCTGAATCCTGAGTGCTGGGATTTAAGGTGTGCTCTACCACACCCAGCCAAGGTCAAGTCCTCTGGAATGGTCTGCACTCAGCGACTAGAAGAGGAGGTAGCCCCAGGGAATGGCAGAGTGGCAGCTGTAAAGTCCGCCCCATTCAGGCTTCCTTGCCAGGCATCCCCCACCCCCACCAGCTGGAACCACATAGGTGTTGTCAGTGTGGCCTCACAGTCTCAAGGCTCTGCTGGTTCTGCTTCTGCTCTCATTTCAGGTACCCTTCACCCCCAATAACCCCGTGCTCCCAGGCCTGATGCAGGTGTCTCATGAGAACACACTAGCGCTCCCCATGCTGGAACAAGCTTCTTTGCAGAACTCCACGCTTCCCAGGCTTCACCTGCACTCTCTGTCACCATCTGACTTAGTTAAGAACTCACAAGGGTGGCTTAGTTGACGGAGTGTTTGCCTAGTGTGCATGAGGCCCTGGGTTCCACCCCCAGCACCCCATAAACAGCACACACCTGTACTCCCAGTACTTAGGATATGAAGGCGGGAGGATCAGAAGCTCAAAGTCATCATCGGCTACCTGGTGACTTTAAGGTCAGTCTTGGCTACATAAGACCATGTCTCACACACAGAAAAATCAAACACGATAGAATTCATGAGCCAGGCTGAGCTAAAGGCAAAACCTGCTGTGCTGACTGCAGACAGACTCATTGTCAGAACTGTTAGTGTATACCACCTCTCAAAACCTCATCCATTAAAAAAGTGTCTGTCAGTGGCCTTACAATCCTCTGGCCTTTGTAGAATCCTGGCTTAGGTGGGAATGCCACTCCAGATGTCAGTCAAGGCAGTGTCTCCAAAACCCTGTCTCTCTGGTGATACTAAGATCTGGAGTAAAAAGCTCAGTACAGAGGCTCAGAGAAAAAGTTCTGTGCTTCGCTGTTTTAAAATTTCTACGTGCGGGGTGGGCTCATGCCATGTGGAGGTCGAAGGACAACTTTGAGGGGCCACTTTCCTCCTTGCCCCTCTTTTTGAGGCAGGATCTTTCCTGTTCTGCTGTTTCGCTCAGTGACTTGTCTCTAGACCTCCCAACTCCACATGGGAGTGCTGGAATTACAGATGCACACCACTGAATCCAGATCTCAATGTGAGTTCTGGGGATCAAACTCAGGACATCAGGCTTAGATAGCAAGTGCTTTGACCCTCTAAGCCATTTCCCTGGTCCATTCCCCGACCCATCCCACACCCAACACACATACACAATGTATATTACTACGAAATTCACAGAAAAGTCTTATGGACCTTGTTTTAATCCACCATTCTCCAAACAAAATTGATAAGAAAAACCTACTGTGGTGGGTTGAATGAGAACGTCCCCCAGAGGCTCCAAGCATTTGGACATTCTGTCCCCAGTTGGTGGCGCTGTTTTGGGAGGCCTTAGAAGGTATGGCCATGCTGGAGGAGGCACATCACTGGGGGCGGGGCTTAGAGAGTTCTTAAACTGTGTGGTATGTCCAGTCCCTCTCTACTTCCTGTGCCTGCTTGAAGATGTGAGCACTTGGCTTCTGCTCCTACTCGAGCCACCTCTGCTGCCACGCCTCCCCATCATGATGGACTCTTGCCCCTCTGGAATCTTAAGCTAAATAAACTCTTCCTTTTACAAGTTCCCTTGGTCAATATTTCTATCACAGCAACAAAGAGTGACTAATACACCTACTTTCACACAGATGTCTCTTAAAACTTCATCAATCACTAGTCTTCTGTGTGAAACACTCTCAGAAACGTCCAACTAGAAATGTCTTCTTTTTCAAACAATCAGTTTACTGTGTTCTTATAAACTTACATAAGGTTAGGAAAAGAGAAAAAACATACTTAGGAGCTCAACGATTTGGTCATACAAGAGCAGCTTCACTTAGTATCTCAGTGCAACATTGGAGACATCTGACTATGAGACCATCTTCAGTGACCCCACTGCCTCTACCTTCACTCAGTTTCTAGGCTTGGCTCCACCTCCATTTTTCCCTTGTGTGTGGTATACTTGTATGTATATACGTGTTTGCATGCGTGGGGCTACATGTGCATGTGTGTGTGCATACTGATTTCCAGAACCATTTTCCATCTTCTGCTGTATTCACTGAGCCAGGGAAGATCAGTCAAGGCCAGAGCTCTATGTATGGCTAGTCTTGGTACCCAGCTTACTCTGGGGATCCCTGTCTCTGCCTTCCAAGACTGGAGTCACGGATGGGCTACCAGGCCCACCCAGCATTCCTATGGGTTCTGGGGATCAGGACTCCAGTCCTCACCCCTGCACAGCGGGCCCCTTGGCCCCTTGGGCTCCATCTCTTGGCCTTCACCAATTGTCTCTTGGCATTTTCTGTGCCCTTCCCTAGCTGTCATTCCTGAACTTCCATCTTGCAAATCAGCTTGCCCCATGGTTCTAGCCCCCAGCCCTGGGCTGCTAATGCTGCCTAGGGACTAGCCACTGAGCGGACACCCCAAGCCAGCAGGGCAGGAATTCTGCCCCCGTGCCTGACCGCTTCCCTTTGCAGGCCAGCAGCTTTACTACGTGCTGGAAGGGTGTCGCTGGAAGGGTTTCGGAGGTCTAGTCGTCCAGGCAGGAAGCCAGGAGGAAGACAGGATGACCATGGTCTGACTTTTACCTGACTTTCAGAAGGTAAAAAAAGACATGTATTCAAAGGCTAATAAAGCTATTTCACCTTATTTGCAAAACTTTCTAATTCATCACTGCGAACAAATGTTAAATTAAGAAAACGAATATAAAAGAGAGGATTTCTGTGTGCAACCTTTGGCTGCTTAACCCTTCATTTGCTGTTAGAAGAGGTGGTAACAGTCGCCTCATTCATACTGAAGGCCACATTCCCAATTTCTTCTAGCATTCCTTAGAAAAATCACATTTTAAGGTCATAAAAATTCTACACTCAGCATGGCATGACATCACTTACAAATTCCACAGAGTTCAGTTTTTCAAAACTAAAATGGAAGAAAAATGAATTTTTTAATACATTCTAATTTTTATTACAACTTAGTGATGAAATTACTCTGGATAGTGAAGAATACAGAAAATGTGGGCCAGCACAATGGCTCGGCAGGTAAAGCCAGCCACTCACCTCCACACGCCAGTCCTGACAAACTAGTTGGATTCATGGGATCCACATGGTGGAAGGAGAGAACCAACTCCCTCAGCTGTCCTCTGACCTCCACATGTGCTCCATGGTCCTCACTCCCACACACGCACACGCACGCAATAAATGGATAAATTAATGTAATTTAAGAATCTTCAAAAGAACACGGAAAACACTTTTGATGTTATGTTCTAAAAGTGAAAAGAAAATGAGGCGCTTCTGACTTCCAGGTTGGATGAGTAGAGGCAGCTGTGAGACATCACATCTCTTCAAAGTGCTGGCAACAGATCACCTAGGACGAAGGCCGTCTCAATCAGTGCTGTGAACTCAGTCCACATACAACCATAGCAACGTCTCCTCCCTCATCCCTCACAGCCATCTTAATTAGGTCAAAGAACTGGTCAGGAAACAGCTAGCTGAGTCCTTTAAATAAGATAGTAAGCAATTATTATCCCTCTGCTTTCAAAACAGCTGATTAATTAAAGTAAATTCGACCTAATAGTTTCAAATAAATTTGATGTCCACAGAGTACTGTCATGCATGAACAAATGCACTTTTTAATTTTTTTCTAAACATTATAGCTTGTCAGGTCCCTAGAAATGGTCTAGCAAAGAAAACAAAGGGACTATTCTTCAAAAATTTTCCTCACTTTGCATAAAAAGCTGAAAATTTTTGAATCAGTCAGTTTTAACTCAAAAATCTGAAATAATGGACATACCATAAAGGAGCTATAAGTTCCTATTTCATGCCTAAGAGAACTAAGATTATTTAGATGGGGGATCGTTGATACCATCATGCAGTGTGTAAATATTTAACGCTAAAGCAAAGACTACTTCTTGACTACTTCTCTTGTATTTCTGTCTCATTTGCCAGTAGAAAAGTAAAATTAAAGATAAAAATGTTTAATATATACATCGTTAGGTCACTTATATCCACAGGTAAAAATAAATTTTCAGGCACTCAGGTGTAAAATTCAATTACCCATTAAAATAAGAAAAATATAAACTGAGACAGCTCTGTTGAAGAAAGGAAAGGACAAGACACACAGGAGGCATCATAGTCTGATACAGCTTCAAAAGGTCTATTTAAAATTTCTGATAAAAAAGGAACAAGGGAGGCATGGTGGTTCATGTCTACTCTCTCAGATCTGAATGGCTGAGGCAGGAGGATCACCACAAGTCCGAGGCCAGCGTGGAGTTCATACTGAGTTCCTGGAAATCTGGTTACTCACTGAGACCCCGTCTCAAAAGCACAAGCAGCAAAAAACAAGAACACATTATAGAAAGGACCCCCGCTTCTTAAAGCAACAGAAGACAGTAGCTGTCAGCATTAAGCAGCGTCTGTCCAGTAAGATGGCACAGCTGCCCTCAGCAGCAGGGAGAAGGTGATAACGCTCCTGACTGCTTCATTCTCCACTGCACCAGAAGTCCAGGTCATGCACATACAAACAGCACTGGGCCTCCTTCCGAGTTCCAGCCTAGAGACTGCCACTGACCAGCCTGGTGGCTCCCTAGAAGACCCCATTTACGACACAGCTGTCTTTATGCAACCTGATCTGGAATTTGCCCAGTGGGAGAGGGGATAATGACCATCAAGAAGAGCCAGTAATAATGTAAGAACAGCACCAACATGGCCAAGAAAATCAAAGTCCTCTATGTGGGATCAACTGAGAGAGATGCATTCACAGACCTTCCTAAAGGAACTGTCAGAAGCCAAGGACAATAGCAGAATCTCAAAAGCAGCAAGACTGGGAGACTTGCTTTGTACAAGCAATGCTCAACCAGAGAAGCAGTTAATTGCTGGCTGAAACCCGGAAAGTCAGCAGGCAGTGGGCTGTCACAACACACACATTAAATGCTGAAAGAGGGGCTGGAGAGATGGCTCAGTGGTTAAGAGTACTAGCTGCTTTTGAGAAGACCCGGGTTTGAATCCCAGCACCCACATGGTGGCTAACAACCCCACCTATAACTCCAGTTCCAGGGAATCTAATGCCCTCCTCTGACCTCCATGGGCACTGCACAACATGGATGCACTTACACACATGCAGGCGTAACACTCACATTCATAATATAAAAATAAACTAATTAATTATATGTTAAAAGAAAAAACTCCAACCAAGAATTCAATATTCAGAAAACTATGCAACAAAATAAAAGTTGATATTTAAGAAGAACAAAGAAGAAACCACTGAATAAGTAGCCTTGCCCCACAAGAAACATTAACTATGAAAGGGGGTCATTTAGGGTAAAACTGAAGGACGATAGGCACAAGAGAGTAAATCAAATCTACAAGAAGAAATACCGAACTATACTGGCATAAAGGCAACTAATCAAGTCACTGTTAGGTAAGCACTGTCAGTGTGTATTTTGTTTGTAACATTTCCTCCTGTGTAATTTAAAAGGCAATTGAATAAAGCAAATGCTGTACATCTGCGTTCATAGACACGCAGCACACGGAGATGTGATTGCTCACTTGTAGTTTGAATGCGCTTTTTAGCACACAGGGAAAAAGTGGGAATGGGAGCAAAACAGGAAAAACATATAAAACTATTGAAACGAGTTGGTGTTAATCTGAATTACGCAGTTAAAAAACAAAATGTTAGGTGCGCTCTATACCGTGACCACTAAAACACGAGACATGATAAACAATAAAATAATTTAAAAGGCACACTAGAAAATATCTAACACAAGTCAGCATGGTGATACAGGCCTGTGAGCCCAGCACTCAGGTGACTGAGGCAGGAGAATCATGAGTTTGAGGCCAGCCCGGGCTATTTAACAAGACCTGTCTCAACAAACAATAAGAAAAGTCAAATGTGAAGGAAGACCATCATCAAAGACTAGAGGGACAGTCCTGACGGAAAGCAGGCGGGAAAGAGATAGCACAGCGGCAGGCGCCGGAAACACATGCATTCACGAAGCCAATTAAAAGCAGATACTGGTGGAATGAGTTTTTTTAAGACAACTGTGTGCTGTCTACTAGAAATACAAAGACCCCGCTGAGCGCCGGGGAAGCGAACGGTGTGCTGAAAATAGCCAACCAGGAATAGGTGGATTTGTTTATGAGGATGAAAGGGTAAATCCATCAAAAAATATGCTCGATATAAGCACATGTACTCCTAAAAGCAGAGATCCGAAAAGCACGAAGCGAACGCTGACTGACTTAAGGAGGAAGCAGACAATGTGATAATAAATTTGGAGACTTTGATACCTCACTTTCTAAAGAAATAAAACAAGACCGAAAATAAAAAGAAAAGTGGACAGCACTATAAAATACTAAGACTAACTTATCCATAGAGGAGTCTTCCTCACAGCAGAAGAATGTACATTGTTCTCAAGTGCACGTGAAACCATCTCCACGCAGATCAAATGTTTGACTAAACAGAAAAGCGTCAATAAACTTTAAGTATTAAAATCAAATAACGCCATGAAATTCACAGTAAACAACTTGAAATTCACAAAAATATAGAAATCTAACAACGTGTTTCTCAATAAACAATGCATCAAATGAGGAGTAATATGAGAAATATATCAAAAACCTCAGTGTGATAACGCAAAACCACAATATACCAAAACTTTTGGAAGCATAAAAAGCATAGCTTGAAGGGAATCATAACTGTGAATGTCCACATTTAAAATAAGAGTGCTCTAAATTCAATAACCTAAACTCCCAAACCGAGAGACAAGGAGGGGGCAGAGAGCAAATACAAGCACATACAAGCATAAAAATAAAAAGAGAAGAACTGGAGGAGCCAAAGCCATTCAAATACAATATAAAACAATACGTAATATCAATACAAAAGTTGGTTCTTCAAAGTAAAAGTTATTAAGGACAAACTTTTAATTAAACTGCCCAGGAGAAAGAGAATACTTCCATTACTTGAATCTGAAATAAGAGCCAACATTAACACGAACCTCACAAAATAAAAGGTGACTGATTATAAGGTAATGTTATGAATAACTGTTTGCCAGAAAATTAGATAACCTGTATTAAATGGACATATTTCTAGGACAAGAAAATCTTCAGAGACTGATCATGTGCAAAGATACTGAGTTCACTGAATTAATAATTTTTAAAAAGCTTTTTTAAAAAAATCCCAGGACTATATTGATTTACCAAGAATTTTACCAAATGCTTAAAGAACAATTCATACCAATCCTTAACAAACATGTCTCCCTCCCCAAGTAGAACTGGAAAGTACACTTCTGAACTCTTTCTTTGAGGCTATGATCCTGATTTCAAAATTAAAAACACCATGAAAAATAAAACCATATATCAATATCTTTTAAGCAAATAGTCTCAACAAAATACAAGCAAACTAAACCCAACAACATATCAAAAGTACTATATAGCATGACCAAGAAGGGTTTATATTCGATGTGGAAGATTGGTTCAGTGGAAAAATTCAACCAATAAAATATGCCACGTCAGCAAAATGAAAGATGAAACCCACATGGTCACTCAATAGGGACAAAAAGGCCATATGGAAAAAATCAGATACGCTCCTTGTAACAAAATTATTCAAAAAAGTAGAAATAGAAAGAAGGGGTCCTGTCTTTCCTACTGCCACTGCAAAATCACAGTGGAGGTACAAACCAAGGCAATAAGACAGGAAAAGAGACGTCTGCATGCGTTGATTTGCAGACGACAGGATTTTGCACAAAGAAAACCATAAGGAATTCAAGCAAACCAACAAATGGCCCCTACCAAGGAGCTCCTCCAGAATGCAGATGCTATTCAATTATTCAAAAGTAAGCGAATGTCTACATTCTACTAATGAACAAGCCAAAAATTAAACTAAGAAAACAGTCACATTTACAAAGTATTAAAAAGAGTAGGGTACTTAGAATGAAGTTAACAAAAAGTTGTAAAATGAGTATACTGAACACACAAAAAATATTGTTGATAGAATTTATAGCTGCCTCCAATAAATGAATATCGTCTTGGATTCATGGACTGGGAGACTCTTATTAATTTCCCCAGATTGTTATACATATTCAGCTCAATCCCTATGAAAATTCTAACCGATATTTTTTGGTAAAATTTAATACGTTACCCCTAAACTCGGGTGCAGCAGTACATGCTTTCAGTCCCAGCTCTTGGGAGGGAGAGGCAAGTGGATCTCTGTGAATTCAAGACCAGTGTGGTCTACACAGGGGGCTCCACTCCAGCCAGGGCGACATATTAAGAACCTATCTCAAAAACAAAACAACAAACCCAGTAATCTTGGGGATATTGAAATTGGATGATCCCCAGTTCCTAACCTCAAATCTGTTGGAAAGCAACAGCAATCAGGGAAGTTGGGTGAAGAAAATTTCAGACAACGGGATAGATTGGAAATTCAGAAACAAATGCATACTTATATGGAAAATCAACTTTTTACAAGTGTTTCAATTCAATTAGACAACAAGTTATCAGCATGTAAAGATGAGGCTGAGTTCACATTTTATAGCATGTGCAAAACCTAACTCAAAATGTATGCAAGACTTCAATATAAGAGCTAGAACCATAAACCTCAAAAGTAGAAGTGTGTGTGTGTGTGTGTGCGCACGCATGTGTGTGTATTTTCATTGCTTTGGGTTACATAGTAAGTTCTCAGAAATGTTACTAAACAAAATTTAAAATATATAAATTGAATTTCATTAAACATTAAGAACAACTGTGCTTCAAAAGACATTATCAGGAAAGTGGAAACACGCCCCAAAGATCTCTGGCAGTGAGCCGTGTCTGGGGTGCAAGCCTGGCCTTATCAGGTGCCTTGAACCTCTCACTACACGGGAGCTGGGTTCTGCAAGGCCCGTTCCAAGAGCATCAGGAATCCCAGGCAGAAGCCACCACGCACCCTGTGATGCCTTGAGAATCACATGGTCATGTCTTCCTCACTTCCTTCACTGCGATACCAAGTGGTAACAAGCCCAGGTAAAAGGGCCGGCTATACCAAGGCGTGAATATGAGGAAGCATAGCGATCTCCAGGCTTGAGGGCGTCTTCACACCTATAAATTTTCTCTGTGCTCTATCTTCAGTCTTGAAGTTTACAAGCTTGGGGTTTACAAGCATACGAGCTCAAACCTTTTTAAAAAATATGTATTTTGACTTATAGCTGTATACCACATAATTTACTCATTTGAAGAACTAAACTTATAAAACTCGAATAGGAATAGAGCAGTGTGCATATGCATGTACACACATGTGCATGTTTATATGTATGTACATGTATTTGTGCCTATGTGCTCTTGGGTGTACATATATGGGTGTGCATTTGCATATGTGTGTGTCTGTATGTACATGTGTTTCAGTGCAGGTGCATACGTGTGCATGAACGTACGTGTATGCGTGTGCATATGTGTTCTGTGTATGCATGTATATACTGTGTAATTCAGTTCATTGTGTAAGTACATGATATCTGCTGTACTCACTGGCATCCATAATATCACTGCAGTTGATTTCAGAACATATTATCCTAATGGAAACCCAAACCCTAGCAAACACTCCTTCTCTTCCAAATAAGACGTCTGAGGAACTTGCGGTAGGTGACAGACACGGAGCCACTGTAACTGAGGTGTGTGGAGGCGCCTAGGCTGTGTCACATGTCTTTCTCCCTGTCCACCACCCCCTCTTGAGTCCTCTGTGGAGTTTTACAGGTGGCAGAAAGCAAAGTCTAAGTCTGCTCTCAGTACCTGAGGTCTGTTCTTTCCGCAGGCCAGAAACTGCTGAGAAGAACAGGCTTTAGACAGTGATCAATGAGATCTTCACATTTTTCTCTGTGTGTCATCCTTGAAGCTTGGACATGAACAGACAGGAAAAGCAACAAGGGCTTTTCAAAGCCCATTTCCTCAGGTCAGAGTGACTCATCCAGAAGCAAATGGTCAGCCTGCTGCAACCAACTCAAACCTCAAAGGAGTGAGCTTGGGGAGAGCAAAGGGTAGAAAACCAGGATCTCCAGACCATGTGGGTAAAGATGGGGAGTGAGCATCAAAATCCCAGTTTTACAAACAAAACAGGGAGCTAGAGAGATGACTTGGGGTTTGAGCACTTGCTGCTCTTGCAGAGGACTCGAGATCCCAGCACCCACATCAGGCATCTTATAACCTCCTTGTAATTCCAGTTCCAATGTCCTCTTCCAGCCTCTGAGGGCACCTGCACATGCATGCAGTACCCCCAAATGGGTATACACACACATAAATTAAAAAATAAAAAGAACCTTTATATACAACAACAGAAGTGAGCTATGAGTGAAAGAAATGTCCTAATGTCAAGAGTGAGCTCCATCCATCTGAAGTGGACTGGAAAAATCAAACTTCTGAGAAGCCCTGAAAACCCAAGACCTGGTGAGCAAGCTCAGGTCAGACACACCCCCATCTGCAAACTGAAAGGAGATATGGTAAGGGTGATAGAGTCCACCTTCACCCCATCTCAGCAAGAGGACACCACGCTGCATGCTGCATGGTACTTACCTTCAGAAACGCCTGTCTACCCAACAGCAGGAGTTAACCTGTTCTTTATTCTAACTAGAGATTAGAAAGGAGCTTCTGAGAGATCCCAGGAACCTGGGCAAATTATTCAAGACAAAACTTGCAGACGTGAACATATTATTTCCCATAATCAGGCTGCTGTAAGAAATACTTAATTGCACCAGTATTTCATTTTCATATTATGAGCATCTCCAAAATTTGGGTTACCACCCTTGCTAGTCCAAAATCCCACAAATTTGCTTTACTAACATATGATATTTATTGTGAACTTTTAATGAAACTCGCTGTTCCTGAAGGAAAGGAAATAACGGAAAACGCTTTCTAATCATTTTTGATGACTCATGTAAGAGATAGTTAGAAAGGGCTCCGTCCATGAGTAGTGGTTTTGATGTCACCTTTCCCAGGTGTCTGGGAGTTGAGCATGCTTCAAAAGGTGTAGCATTAAAAATGGCAGCAAGTCTGGATCAAGGCTGTTCATTTCCTCATTATCTGCAGCTCTGACTTAAGCCACACAGTGTCACAATACTTGTTCCCAACCATGGCTACTCTCTGTCACACCTAATTGCACCTCTTTTATGAGCACATTGAAAGGTGTGTCCTCTTACACACACACACACACACACACACACCCCTCATGAGATTTCACTTTCTAGGTAGACCGAGCAAAGGGGGTGCTCATCTGGGCTGCTAACATCTCTCAGGGTTTCACAAACGTTCAATCTTCCTTTTGTAGTTGAAATGCTTCTAATAAATATATACTCCTTTTTCTTGGAAACAAGTCATCCCAGTGTATTAGCAAGGACCACTTTTCTGCCAAGTACATCACTCATCCATTGAGATGAGTCACCTGCATCATATTCACATGACATGGATCTCCTGAAGGCGTTTGTCTTTGACTATGGGAAAAGCAGGATGTCACCTATTCAGACAGAACATGCTTCCTGATACCGATGTCCATGGAAGCCCTCCAGGGTGAACTCTTAGGCTTGTGATCTAGACACACAACAAAGATGTCGCAGAATTCCAACTTCAAGCAAAATCTGAGGTCTGAGGAAGAGCGTGGGGCTCTCCGTCCTTCCCCATCTGTCTGTCTGGGGCATTCTGGGAGCTGAGCTCCAGACTCCCCCGTTTTGCAGCCTGAGACAGTCATCCATCCCACTGTGCGGCAGACCTGGTTTCTCCACAGGGCTGCACTATGTCCCCGAACCGAGGGGTGTGCAGATGTAGAGCCATTCTCCATTCCAGGATGTTTACCCCCACCTCCCCTCCAGTCTCCCATCACTACCTGGGATTTGGCCACAGCTAGAGGCGAGACCTGGCACCTCCATTTCCCACTGCTCTTCCCTTGCTCCCACTCCTGATGCATATTAGCAGACATCACATGTGACGTTCATCTATTTTGGAACAATGATTTGAATTGAAAGCTCTCGCCTCCAACATAAACAAACTCAGAACATGTTTCCAAGTAAGTCTTCTGAGAAATTAGCTGATTCTGCAGGAGCAGCATTGACTTACAACAACAGTAGTATGGGACAGAGTCAACAGGCAAGCCCTCCTGACATGCGCTAAACATCTTTGCTTCCTAAAAGGGAATTACGTACAGTGCAGAAATGCACTGGAACAAAATTATTCCTGTGTTCCAGCGACAATGTGATTTCCTGGATTCACAATGAGTACTTGTGGGATTGTGTAAGTTGCCTAAAAGAGTTAACATCCCTCCCAAAGTGCTTGATTTTAATATTTTGGAAGTTTATAACCTGGTATACAACATTGCTTTACAAAAATACCTAGTGGTTACAAGCCCCCATGCGCATGAAAATATTTGCCCATAAGAGTGAAGACGCTCTCTTGATGAAAGTATTATATGCAGCAACTTCCGGTCTTTCCAACTCTGATGGCTTGAAAAGTCTTCAGTTTTCACATTAGAACGTGAGTAGTTATCCACCAACATTAGGCCAAAGGGCCATCTCAACAGTTGGTTGAACAAGGATAACTAATTCACACTTCTTTCTCACCCAGGCTGCTTCCTCTGTCATTTGCTGCCTGTTGTACAACACCCCTGTCGGTCCACAGCAGCAACATTCAGGGAAACTGACAATAAAAGGCAAGACAGCAAACTGTCCACGGAAGGGACCAGGGACAAAGGCAGGGCTTTGTTTAAATAGCAGCACAGCTCTGTAGGAGAACTGGGTCATCAGAGAGAAAGTTAGAATGGGAGCAGTTAGGAAGTGGGAAAAAAGATCACCAGAATAACTGGGGGGAAGTGTTCTGAAAGAGTGGAGATGGTTTCAGTAGATATGCTGAAAGGAACTTTCCCTGAATGAGCCACTACTCACCAGAAGGAAAAAACAAAGCAAATCCCCAGATCTTTGTTTCAAGGATGGGCAGAATCTTTCTCAGCAAGGACTGCATAAATCGCGCCCCCACTCCGGCAGCCCACCCTTTGAAAACCAGGACCGTGTTGTGTGGGGGAAGCCGTGCACCTCCCCTCACCCTTGGGGCATCGTAAATACAGCCTGTTATCAGCCAGCTCCAGTGCTTCCAGAACCTGAGGCCCCAGAAGTTGGAGCCCAGAAGAAGCAGGGAGCAAGAGCCAAGTCAAGCTGTTCCTTGAAAAGTTTGACTCCAGCTCTTCTGGCTTCCTGGGCCTGCCAACTTGGAATGGAAACCCCCTGAGAGTATATTTTCCTACGAAATTCACAAAGAGCTGCGCTGTGAGCCAGCCGCTGGAAGGGCTATCAGGCAGCCACGCTCAGAGCTCTCACTGTATGCAGCTTTCTGGCACCTCTGGGCGGCGCCTGGCAGGTGACCAACAGCCAGATAGGTGATAAAATACATTTGGCTCCCAGGCCAGCCCTGGACAGGCTTCTTCCTAGAGAGGGCTGACTAATGCCAGGCCATTACTGGACCGTGTTTCCAATGCTGTCAGTAGCAGGGACACAAAAGACATCTCCACCTGCTGTGCCCATCGCATCTGTCCCACGTGGTGGGCACTGGGGCAGCTTCCCCCTGCGGGGCTGGTCAGCACACACTGGCTTCGCAGCTGGCCTAGCTCTGCTCAGGCTTAGAAGGATGAGGAAAGCCTCTACAAATAAAAGCTTAATTTGCCAGCTTTCGTGCTAAAGGGATTTGGAACAAGTGCTGTCCATTCCCTGAGCATTTAAAACAACTGGAAGTTACTATGCCTGTTTGATCGTGGCTTCCCTGGGTTAATAATTCTCACACTTAACTTACAGGGTTCTTCTGTTCTCACCACCTCTGTTCAGTGGAAGGAGGCACAGAATCCTAAACACGAAGGTCTATCTCTGAACCTGAGAGAGACATCCAGTCCACATATGGCCCAGCCTGTGGGGACCTGCCAGACAGTTCTAGTAGTTGTTGTTGGGATCCTGGGAGAGGAGAAGGCTTTCCCCTGAACCCCAGGTCAGAACCATAACTGCAACTCTAATTCACCATTTCTTCATTATTTCCCTGGTTCTAAGCTTTTATATCTATTAATGTTTACATTGCAGTTGGGTCTGGGGAAGTAGGTTCTTGGATACTTGCCTGGCATATATGAAGTCCCGGGTTCAATTCCCAGCACCACATAAACCAGGTATAGTGATACACACCTATAATCCCAGCACTTTGGAGGTAGAGACAAGAGGAACAACGCTTCAAGGTTATCCTGGGCTATATAAGGGAGTCTGGGGCTAGCCTAGGCTACATAAGACCCTGTATCAAAAAAGTGGGATAGGTGGTTCAGATTTCAGAAATGAATAATCAAGTTCCAACTTTCTGACAGTCAGACTACCCACTGGCAAGACCCAGAGAGATGCCACAGAGGGATGCCTATATTTGCTCAAGACCATGGTCCTGGCCAGCTCCTGTCATCTGGGAATGAAAGCAACTTAGGCCAAGGAAAGACTCAAGGCCACAGACATACATGATCTATCAAGGAAGTTTGGTATAGTGGGTGTACCACACAAAATACCCGATGTCTAGATTCAGATTGCAGGTAACAACATGCTGCTTTGACTGTGGGTATTGAGGCTTTCTTATTCTAAACAGCTATTTGTTCACATGAAATCAAACTCAGAATCGGCATCTTCATTTGCTACATCTGATAATCCTAACTTGAGGGTTTCTGTAGTTACTAGGCAGCCAAGTTTATCCACAGTCATACCCAGCACCGTCAAAGCAGACTGGGAGCCCGGTGAGCCCTGAGACCTAGGAGAGTAGGAGAAAGAGGCAGCCAACAACACTTCAGCTCCTCCCTGGCTCCCAGCTCCAAGCACTTTTGTGAGATGTCGGATGACTTGGAAAGGACTTTCTCAGGAAATTAAACCAGGGAAGGAAAAATGGATCTGATTTGAAACGAGCCAGTCAGCTTTAAGAAAGGACACGTTATTAAGCACAAGCAGGGAGCGGGGAACCACCACCTTCTCAGAACTACTGGGGCAGAAATAGCTTTAGCAGGATAAAAAGAAAGGGAGAGAGAAGCAGAGTAAAAGGGGACAGAGAAGGGAGCTAAGACACTCAGGCTTGCTGTTCTTTCCCTGTGTACCACCAAGGAAGAGAGAAGCATTCAGAAGGCTAGGTTGTTTACTCTTGGAGCATCTAGAAGTCTTCTATTAGAATGATTCTAATGGCCAGTGAATAAGGGAACCAAAAAAAAAGTAAAAATTACTCAGTGGGGCTGGAGAGACAGCTCAGTGGTTAAGAGTGCTTATTACTCTTGCAGAGGACCTGAGCTTGGTTCCCAGCACCCATATGGGGAGGCTGACAACTGCCTGCAACTCTGGCCTACAGAGCATACAAGGTTCACTTCTGGCCTCCGAGGGCACCCACATGCAGCTGTGCACACAGAACACACACATACACATGAACAGAACTCACGCTCTTGAGGTCTCTAGATGATAACCATTGCATGTCTTTGTCTTTGATCTAGGCAGTAACACAGCTTCCATGGCCCTTAGAGTTACAAGGCTTCAGACAGTTGTATCCTGCTCTACCATCTACTGTACTGTAAATGTTATTGCATATGCTTAAACTGTTGCTGAGAACATGGCTTTTAATGAGTACTTAGCATTCCATTGCTTCTAATAGACCACAATTTATTTAACCCTGTTCCTGTCACCACAGAGCACACCGGAGTCTCTAGTGCAGATAGTCTCATCATTTGCTTGAGTTAAACACCTGAGAATGAAGCTTTTGGGTCATACGGTGAATGAGGCTAAGATTTTGCTTAATACTGCCAATTTTCTTCTGGAAAAAAAAAATCTGAAGTACAAAATACAAAGCATCTGTTTTCCCATAACCAAGGCAGACACCGCCTCCTCAAAAGTCTTTACTATTTTGATCAGCCCAAGAATTTGTCAGTACTAAAATCACAGTTCCACTGTTCCTAGGAGCATACAGACTTCTTCAGATGCTTGTTGAGAACCTGCAGTTCTTTCTTAAATGAATACATTTGCCTGAGTTTGGGCTTTTTTATCATGAACTTTTACCAAATTGTAAGGGTTTCTGTATTGATGATATTGGTGATTTCACATTCTAGTGACGTCCCAGTTCACGATGGCATGTGTGTGTGTGTATGTGCTTGTGTGTTCATGTGTATTGATTGGAATAGTCCAAAAAAAACCAGAGTTAAATTGGGAGGATGTGTTTCTCTTCCGTCTTCACTTTCCTCCATCCATTCAAGCCTCCTCTGACAATTCTTAAGACCTGACATCTTGTCTTCCCAACAATCTCTGTTATACCTACTGAGTTCACTCCCAGAGTGGACTGTGCTGACTTGAGCTTGTGGCCCCCAAATGCTTTGTTGCTTCATTTTCCAACTCATTAGTAATACCAAATAGGAAGACCACTGGTTCCCGGATACCACCATCAAAAGAAGCTCTGCTCACATATACTACTGTTGTGCTAAAGACCATCTTAAAAGATTCCATAGGAGCTGGAGAGATGGCTCAGGGCTTAAGAGCACTAGCTGCTCTTGCAGAGGACCTGGGTTTGAGTCCCAGCACTCACATGGCAGCTAACAACCATCTGAAACTCCAGATCCAGGAGATCTGACACCCCCTTCTGGCCTCCACAGGCAATGCACCACATGGATGCAGTTACACGGACGCAGGGAATATGGTCATACACATAAAATAAGTTAAAACAGTAAATTTAAAAATATTCCTTAGGGGTTTCTGGACATCCATCCTGCATTATTTTTATTGTTGCTATGACAAAATATATCACAAAAAAATAAGAAGGGAAGAGTTTTACTTGAGTCCACAGTTTGAGGGTTCAGTCTACCACAGTGAGAAAGTCATGCAGGCAAAAGTAGCTTGTGGCTGAGGCAATGGGAATGAGAGGCTGCTTGCCCACATCTGAGTAGACCAGCAATCAGAGACAGGATGGGAAGTGGGGCTAGGCCCTCTCCCAGTGACAGGCTTCTTTCCAGTAAAGCTCCACCTCTCAAAAACTCCACAACCTCTCAAAACAGAGCCACCAGCTGGGGACCAGCTGTTCAAACACCTGAGCTGCGGAGACATTTCACATTCAAACTACATGCAGAGTGTTTCCTGTTCCTTAGCCTTATTTCTGTTCCTTGACCTACAATTTCAGTGACAATGACAGAGGGGCCATGGTCACGAGGCCAGTTGGTCTAACATGGCTTCCCTAACCTCTCCAGATTTAAACAGAAGGACTTTCACCAATTTCATTCTTTTAAGCATGTCACGGAACTCTTCTCCTATTCCTGGCTTATTAAGTTTTTATCAGAAATTGATGTAGAATTTTATCAGGTGCCCTCTGGGAATTTATTGAGGTCTTTCTTCTTTTAATCTATCGATGGAATATATTAACAGATTTATGAATATTAAAATATTATTGTATTCTCAGAATGGATCTACATCGTCAACGAAACTTGTTTGCAGTTGAGTATATATTATTTAGGGCTTTTTGTTCTTTGGCTCACCAACCACACACTGCCTCTGACCAGGAGCCAGGCAGCCCTGACACAACTTCATCCTGAATGAGAGGGATCAGTACTGTCCATCACCTTCCAGGTTCCCACTCGAGCCTGAGGGGTTCTGTAGCCACAGTGGCAAGTGTCCCCTGTATTCTCTGGCATTCTGTATCTTAGGGGAGGTACTTATCTTTGTACTTTTGCAAGTCCTCACCCACAAATCACAAAGAACTCTAAAGTGACTCCATAAGAAAGATCAAAATATTAAATAAAAACAGAATGCAATTGACACCACACATTAATTGCTAAGTAGTCCAAAGCTATAATAATTAAGAGCTGGAGAGATGATATCATGGGTAAAGTGCTTGCTATGCAAACATAAGAACCCGAGTTGGCCCTCCAGCACCCACAGACAAAGCTGGACATGATGGCATGCATACATAACCCCAGAGTTGGGGCAGAGGATAAAACAGGTAGATCCCTGGGGCTCCCTGGCCAACCAGTCTAGTCAAAATGGCTCCTGGTTCAATAAGAGAGTCTGTCTCAGAAAATAAGGTGGAGGCAGGACATGATGGAGCATGCCTCTAATCCCAGCACTTGAGAGGCAGAGGCAGGTGGAGCTCTATGAGTCTGAGGCCAGCCTGGGCTACATAGTGAGTCCCTGTCTCAAAAAATCAAAATTAATTGATAGACAGATAGATAGATAGATAGATAGATGATTGATAGATCATAGACAGGTAGATAGATAGATGATATATAGGTGATTGATAGATGAATAGATGATACATAGGTGATTGATAGATGATAGGAAGATAGATAGATGATAAATAGGTAGATGATAGATAAATGATTTATAGATGATAGATACATGACAGATAGACAGATAGATAGTTAAGACTGAGAGTGACAGAGGAAGACACTTAACATTGACCTCTGGTCTCCACACAGATGCAGGGGAAAGGGAACACATACATACACATACATACATACACACACATACACACATATATACACACGTACATACACATGTACATGCACATGTACATGCATACACATATGCACATGCACACACATACATACACACATACATACATATACGCATGCATACACATATGCACATACACACATACATACACATATACATACATATACTCATGCATACACATACACACAAACGTATACACACATGCATGTATACACGTACGTACATACATATATACACGTGCATACACACATACATATATACACACAAACATACATATACATGCATACACACATACATACATACACACATGCCCACACACATGTACACACAGGCTACAATTACTAACCCTTAATCAACTTAGGCATCTTCTCCATTTATTAGCTCTGTAGGATCTCTCCTCTTTCGGTGAGACATGAAAGTTTATAGTTTCTTCAGAAACTTATCCCACTTCACTGTCAGTTATTGAATTACATATGACCGCTCAGTAGTCATTTATTACCAGAAAGTTAACTATAATATCGTTTTTACTTTTCTTCAGTCATGTTCTTCAATTCTTCCATTTGCATACATATCTTTCTTCCTTTTTTATTTAAATAGAACTTCTCAGTGATTGATCCACCGCATTGTCTACCTGTCTCTAAAGTCAAGGAATTTAACGTCTACCGTTTTCATGTTCTAATTCATACATTTTTCTTTTGTTGTCTTCGCCAATTTCTTTATAAACATCCTTGAGAATATTATCCTAGATTTTTAACATTCTGTACTTAAATGTCTATTGAAACTGCCTTACTGAAAGTGTCATATTTTTTCTTGTTCTTATGTCATAGTAAACAGATTTATTTACTTAGAGTTCCTTATGTTTGTTCTTTGGCAATTTCATACATATATACAATGTCCCTCAACCAAATCACCCCTAATTCCCCTTTCCAACTCCCTGAGACACACCCCAATGTGCCCCGCCTCTATCTGCACATCCTCTCCTTTTTGTGACCCATTTGGTATAGTCAAAGGAGCTTGCAAGGATGCTGACTGATATCATTGGCTGGATCTTGTGCAGGTAACAAGGCTGCTGTGAGATGCCTAGTTGAAACAGCCTGCCATGCCCAGGAGATGGCATTTCATACCTCTCTCCCTCCCTCTGGCTCTTGCGTTTTTTCTGCCCCAGCATCCCTAATGATCCCAGAGCCAGGCAGGGGCTGGGGCTAGGGTGGGGACAGATGCCTCACTCAGAGCTGTGTGCTCAGCATTATTTATTCTTAGCATTTCACCAGTCTGGGCATTAGCTGATTCCCCCACAGCAAGAAAGCAGCTGCTCTGGCAAAGGCTGAGAACAGCACTTAACTACAAGTGAGTATTTGATAATCATATTTAATGTGGTGCACTTGACCCTATATTGACTTTGGACACCTACCTTTAATTTTTCACACAGCTTTATTTTTAAGAATTCTGAAATTACATGGCTGCAGAGATGGCTCAGCAGTTAAAAGCACTGGCTGCTCTTGCAGAGGACCTGGGTTCGATTCCCAGCACCCACATGGCAGATAACAACTGTCCATAACATCAGTGCCAGGGTATCCAACACCTTCTGTCCTCCATGGGCATTGCATGACACAGGTGCACTTACATACATACAAGCAGTACACTCGTACACATAAAAAATAAAATAACATTTAAAAAAGAATTCTGAAATTACAGGTATGGTTCTTTTTTATCAATATTCATTAGGCAAGTGCAATTTTAGCTGGTAAGTATATTTGGTTTCTGGTACATCTTTATTATTAAAATTCATGTCAGTTTCATGAGAAGTGTGGATTCAGTCTGTGTTGCTCGTTTCCAGAAGAATTCAACAACTTTTTCTTTGTGATTAAGATTTTCCTTCAATCATCAATTCCTACAAATTTATCACAAGCATCATCTTCTTTGGCCGTCTTCTTATCAAATGTGAGTTAGCTCTGTTTATGTATAGTGTGCCTTTACTACCTCAATATCTGCTGCCAACTTGTCATGTACAACTGATACATATCAGATTCACTCTGTCCTAATTATGACTTCATGGATTTCTTCTTATACATTTTATATTTGAATAATTGTATTTTCCACATAAGGTCTCATGAGTCATACACATTTATGAATTCTGTTTTCTACCAATAAAAAAGAAAAACACTTAAAACTGAAGCTGCAACTAATTCGAGGCAAATATCGCAGCTGCTGTCCAGCTCTGTTTGCGTTCATATGATATGTTTTTATCCTGCCTGTTAATTTTCAGTCTTTAAAAACAATTTTTTGAGACAGGGTGTCCTATATAGGCCGGTTTTTTGGTCTGGGGGATTTTGTTTGTTTGTTTGTTTGCTGACAGCCACATGCCACTTGTCTGACTAATTTCCCAACCTTCCCATATTTTTTTAAATTTAAAATTACGAATCATGTTCTTTCATTTCCCTAGTTTCACGTCTTATTGCTGAGATAAACTATTCCAGCAAAAGCAGCTTGGGGGGACAGAAGGTTTGCTTCAGCTCACGTTCCCGGTCCCTCACTGTGGAGAAGTCCAGGTAGCCGGAACTAGAAGTACCTAGTCACAGGTACAGTCCAGAGCAGAGAGAACGAATGCACACGTGCTAGTCATGAGCTTCCTTTCTCCACCCAGACAGTCAGCATATCTGCCTAGGAAATGGAGCACTCCCCCAATGGGCGGGTCCTCCCACCTTGACTAACGTGACTGAGATGATCCCCCACAGACACACCAACCTTTTCATGATGATCCCTCCCCAAACTCTCTTCCATTATGTCCATTCAACAATCAAAACTAATTATCACAACTCCATCCCTGTCTACTCGACACACAGATATCATACGCATAAACTTCTACCCTTTGTCCCCGAAGTCTTACATATCTTTCATAATGTAAAGTACAGTCTGCTTTAAAAGTCCCCATAATCTTTAAAAATTATAACACTTTAAAAGGCTAAACTCTCTTAACTATGAGAACTTACAAAATAAAAAACAACTTACATGTTTCTAACATATAACGGCACAGACTAGACATTCTTATTTCAAAATAGAAGACATGAGGCATAGATAAAATTAAAAAAAAAAAAATCCATCAGGGCAAACAGCAAATCCTGTCATTCCATGTCCAGTATCTGGGGCTTGTAATGTAATCAATGGGGCTCCAAAGAGGTTGGGTAGCCCCACCCCTCCACTTACAGCACACACAGCTTCTCCTTATATTGAGACCACTGCACACCTACAGCTGTCCTGGGCAATCATCCCACAGCTCTGCCATCTCCAATATCCTGGAGTCTACTTTGCAACTGAGCCTTTGCCTCCACAGCTTCACACAATGGCCTCTCAGGAACTCCATCCCTGATACACATTGCCTGACCTCAGTCTCCATGACCCCTCTAATTCTGCATGCTTTTGTAACCATGAATGGCCCCAGTCCCGTTTCTGATAAAGTCCATGTTCCCCTCTGAAACCTCATGACCTGGGCCTCCATGTCTTCCACACTCTCATAGAACAGCCCAGAAAGCTCTCCTTCCTGACTTAGTGGCTTTTCTAACCCAGTGTGCAAAACCCTTTTACATTCTTCCTACAAAAGAGTTCCCGGGGCTTGGAAGACACATGGCTGGGTTATCACAGCAATGATTCCATTTCTTGGAACCACTTTCTCTTAGTGTTGTTTCAGGTTGCTGTGTTAAACTACACTGACAAAAGTGACTCAGAAGAGGAAGGGTTCATTTCAGCTCAGGGTTCATTTACAGTCATTCTGTAAGTCAAGGTGAGAGAAGCTTGATGGAGCTGATCACACACACATAAATGCTAACTGTAAAAAATTCATTGATCTGTGAAATTCAATTCCCGGGTTATTTTACTTTTCTTTTTCGGGGTCTGTCTGTGTCTATGTGTGTATATGCATGTACATGGTGGGTGTGCATATGGAGACCGGATGACAACCTGTGAGAGTCGGTTCTCTCATTACACCCTGTGGAGCTCTGGGAATCATACTGAGATCATCAGGCCTGGCTGCACATACACTTATCCACTGAGCCATCTCACCAGCCCAAGTTCCATACATGTTGTCTGGTCTGACACGATCCCGTTGGTCCATCAGTGATGGCTCTGCTGCTCACTTCCCCCGGGTTCTTCAGGGTGCCCACCGTGCTTCTCTTGACTCCACGTCTCTCATTTTCCCTTTAGCATCGCATTCACATATCTCTTTTCTCTGGTCTTCTGTAACTTCTCAGTCTTATCTTCTATCTTACCAACTCCATGGTATACAATCAATTGTCCATATTGCAGTTTTAATTCTGGAATTATTTGTGTATAGCTTTTGAGTCTTTTTTATTTTTCTATTTTCTATTTTTTATGTGTATGACAATACTGTCTGCATGTATGTAAGTGCACCCATGTCATGCAATGCCTAAGGAGCTCAGAAGAAGGTGTTGGATCCCCTGGAACTAGAGTTATAGATGGTTGTTAGCTGCCATCTGGGTGCTAGAATAGAATTCACTGGGAATCAAACTCAGGTCCTCTGCAAGAGCAGTCAGTGTTCTTAACCGCTGAGCCATCTCTCTAGCCCCTGGAGTCTTCTTTTATCTACTTCTAAGAAATATCTGGCTAAGTATGGTGGTACATGCTAGCCCTTGGGGGAGACGGGGCAGTTAGGCAGAAGGCTTAGCTCAGAGCCATTCTTGGAAACACAGGGAATCCAAGACCAGCTGGGCTACAGGACACCTTGTCTCAACCCAAAAACAAACAACAACAAAAACCTATGATTTCATAGATGGAAGGTCACCATGAATTTTGTTTTAAAGGGAGAGGGGGTTGGAGAAATGAGTCAATAGTGAAGAGCACTTGTTCTTCCAGAGGACCGGAGCTCAGTTCTTAGTACCCACATGGGACTTCTCATAACCACCTATAACTCCAGCTCCAGTGGATCTGATGCCCTCTTGTGGATTCTGTAGGCCTCTGCACATGCTCAGACACACATTGACATTCAATTAAAAATAAAAATAAACCTTTAAAAATAACTTCAAATAATTTAAAAACTAAAGAAACAGAAACTGAAATGTTCTAGAATTTTCCACTCCTTGTACTTACTTCATTTTACAGAAAAAAAGCTTCTCCATGTCCTCAGAACTGTCTGATCATGTGTCCTCTCCACTTAGCCTTGGGGAAGAAGGCTTATTGTCCCCTGTAGTTGTGTTGTCTTGGTTTTATTAGTCTTCCAGGAACAAGCTAAAAGACACAAGGAGAGTTCCTATAAATGTGTGGTCAGACTTTCCTCTCCGCAGAACAGCTGCTGAAGAAGCAGAGGCCTCTGACTGCTTCCTTTCCTGAGTGTCTTTGGGAATCACACACTTCCAGGGGCATATTCCCATTCTCTGCCTCGCTGGGGGTGGGTGGGATCCAAATGTGACTTCCTTCTTCTGCCCGGCTCTCTCAGCTAGGAGGCAGTAGTTCGGGTCTGGAGGGTCTTTCCCAGGGATTCCCAGAGGACCTATCCTTTGCTTGGAAGACATGGCTCAGGTTGGCCCTTCATTCCCTGTGGTCCTATGTGCAAAAACGTGGACAGGGTGTCTGGAGATTCCTGTCTAGTCTCAGCTCCAACCTTGGGCCTTCCCGACCTTGCTACTCTGACCCTTCCCAGGAGTCTATGCAGAAAGGATGGGCAGAGGTGGTGACTGAAGGAGCAGAGGCACCAGAGTCCCCACGTGCATAGAGACCACTGCTGTGCCTGAGCCCTGGGAGAATGCCAGGCCCCCAGCCCACTCCAGGGACAAACTGGCTCAGGTCTGAAAGCTGCGGACTTGCAGACGTCAGCCTTGCCTCAGTGGCCCTTCCTGCTTCCGGTGTCCACTGAGACTGAATTCCCCAGTCTCCGGATGCTGGAGACTGAGCTAGCAGGCTCTCTGGCAACACCTTCTGGCCAGACTCAGGACTCCACCCACCACCCTGAGTTTGCCCAGCCACTGGGCTCTGGGAAGCACTGCTTTTCAGCCCTCCACCCTGAATCCATAACCTGCCTCCTCCTCTCTATAGCAAAGGCCCTCCCATGTTTGCATTTGGGAATGTTCCTGGAAGCACAGAAGGCACACGATGCGCTTTCCGTATCACAGTGAGAATAACATTTCCTTTGGACAGTCGCCACATCCTGAGACCAAGCAGGTAAATATGTACTTCCTGCCACGTCCCGGCTTCACCTTTGTTTTCTGAAGAAGCCGTGTTTTGCGTGGCTGACGGAAGGCAGTGCGTGGGAACGTCTGTAAATCCGCAGGAAGGCAGCGAGGAGGGCAGCAGCATGTTTTATCCTGCTCCCCATCGATCGCCTCTAATGAGCACAGTACAGCCAGGGCTAATGGTGCTGTGTCTGGTGTTCAGGGCAAACGTGGGAGAAGATTATCAACCCGAGGGGCTTAACAGTTGCTGGATGGCCCCGAGCCCTCGGGGGGAGGATGCACTTGAGAGGTCACTGAAGCGAATGAGAAGATCTGGCGCCTCCGGAAGAAACGCACAAGACTGGGTGTGTGGCTTTTTGGTTTTTGTTTTCTTTTTCTTTTTCCAACAGAGACTGCAGGCATCAACAAAACCGTTACCTTTTCTCCACTAGTCATTAGTCCCTGACCCTCCACCGATAAGAAGGCTTCTACCGGAGCCTCCTTATCCTAATTATGATTCATCAGATGGCAGCAATCCTAACCAATTAGTAGGGCTTAGGCGAGGGCACTTCACAGACACAGGTCCAAGTCCTGGGTGAGCTAAGGAAGGACCTCACCTGCTCTGATGCCGTCCACCCGACTCTGTTCCTTACCTGGGGGGCCAAGCTGCCATTTGATCTGATGTGCGTGATATGTCTTTCCCAGTGATGTCCCCTGCCCTCTCCCACCTCAGAGATCTGAGAGGGGCCAGATGAGTGGCCAGAGGAGGGATGAAGGCCAGTGGCCTTCAAGGGACAGCTAACTGGCAGATCCTATAGAAGGCTCACAGTCACATGTTAGCACAGCCAGAGAGCTACAGGTATTAGACCAAAAAAAGAAAGACAGAGAGAAAAGACTGGCCAATGCCTTCAGGGTCAGGCATGTTGCAAACCCTGAACTTTAAAAGCATTGTGGACTCATTGCAGCTGGAAAAAGAATCTGGAGCCAGCAGGAAGGACAAGGAGGCATGTGCTGGTGCTGGGGAGGGGCTGCAGAGGAGGGGCAGGTCAGAACACAGCCTATGCTTTGCAAAAATGCCCAAACCACTATTTATTTTAATACTGTAAATAAGCAATTTAAGTATTAACCTAGTTATATAATAAGTAACACAGTGATGTGATACCCTGAAGTTACAACAAATTATTTATTAGGTTTTTTAAAAATTCTAAGACAGCATCTTTGCAACCGGGAGATTTCCACTGGGTCAGATCATTGAAAGTATGGGTGCAAGTGTACCCGTTAGGACCGCTGCCCCCACACACCAGTTCCACACAGCTGCAGCACAGTCTTCCAAAACAGTTACCCCATAGCTCCCCGGTACCCTCCCTGAACACACACATACACACACATACACACATACAGACACACACACATACACACACACATACACACACATATACACACATGTACACATACATACACACACACATACACACACACATACACACACATACACAAATACACACATACATATACACACATGTACACATACATACACACATACGCATACATATACACACATGCACACATGCATACACACAGACACACACAGACACACACACATACACACACATATACACATGCACACACATACATACACACATACACACACACATACACACACACACACACTGCACATGTGGGACAGTAAAAGACAAAAAGAGTCCAAAGACAGGGCTGACTGACCAAGAAGCTCTCAGGTTGCAGGTCTGTCTGTACACATAAAAAAGGAATGGCTTGGAGGTACAAGAATCTAAGTATTTGCTTCTGAATTCCTGGGACAGGGTCTGGAGAACATCAAGTGTAGCAAAGTCTGTGATCAACTTTCTCAAGATTGAGATCAAGAGGTATGGTAACTTTTACCAGGAAAACATCAAAGATAGCAGAGGCTGAGTGGCCATTCCTGAGGAGGAAGGGCTTGTTCCTGAGTGGACTGTATTCCTAAGGAGGAAGGGCTTGTTCCTGAGTTGGCAGTATTCCTGAGGAGAAAGGGCTTGTTCCTGAGTGGACTGTATTCCTAAGGAGGAAGGGCTTGTTCCTGAGTGGGCTGTATTCCTGAGGAGGAAGGGCTTGTTCCTGAGTGGACTGTATTCCTGAAGAGGAAGGGCTTGTTCCTGAGTGGACTGTATTCCTGAGGGACTCTCCCACATAGGTAGCTAAGGACTTCATTTTGTAGCCCAGTGTGTGGGACAGACAGAGATGTAGAAGCAGAAATTCTGAGCTCAGAGGTTTGTGCAAGGTCAAAGAGCAGTGTAAGGCAGTTGTGAGTAGGACCCACTGGAGGGATACAAACGGCACTGCCCAGGAGCTCAGAGAGGGAGCACCTGGGTACCGAGTGATCTCAGGGCAAGGGCTGCAGGCACCAGCCAGGACAGATCTACCCTGGAGCAGGCCGTGAGGACAGTGAGGAAAGGACTCCAGCTGGTGCCAGAAGAGAAGGGAAGTAAGGACATGAGGACAGTTAGATGGCACACAGAAGACCAGTACACTACCAAAAATGCCCACTGTGGTCTCAGATGGACTGAATCCTGGAAGGCAAATACCAGAATGAGTTGTGTTGTGTGTGCTTCTCTTTGTTTCTAAGCACTCTAGAATGAGCCTGTCTTAACATTAGGAAGAGATACAACTTTGTCCACACACACTGCACAGGTAAATTGTGAATGGACTTGTCTGCCTAATAGAAGCTGTACTGGAGGATAACGTGCCGAGGCCGGAGTCAGAGGGCAAGTCCTAGCAAAGCCACTCTCCCAGGCGCCCAGGAAGTGCCAGCCAGGAGGCTCTGAATTCTGTCTTCCGTGTGTCCATCCAGCTTCTCAGCTTCTCTACATCATGGAGGTGCACCCTGAGAGACCAGCACTCTGCACACCTTGTTGTAGAAAGCAGAGATACAAAGGATGGCGGAAGCAGAGGAGCTGGTGGGGCAGTGCAGATGCAAAAGTCAAGAGCGTGCCCACACGCCTGGCCTCAGAAGCAGGTGAGCCAATCTATGCACGCAGGAGCTTGAAGCTCTGGAGAAGCTGGCTTGCTCTTGCCCCCTCTGCCACAGCAAGGCAGGTGAGGCCCCTACTTGTCCACATCTGTAATGCAATCAAATATTGATCCAGTAGAGCTCAGAGTTGCCTAGTCCTGCCCCATTCCCCGTGCACCCCATGACACCATGAGTCCTCTTATGTGCAGATGTATCAACTTGGAAGGGTTGTGAGGCTCTTGGGTCCCCAGAGGACGCACCATTAAGGGTCTGCAACAGAGTCACAGTGCATGTTCACACCATGAACACCACAAGACTAACTAGACAGCACATCTCTCCAGAAACAATCCCTACAAGCTGGAGTCCCTACACTCAATCGTACAAGAGAGCTGGGAAGGACTTCACTGGGGGAACAGAACAGATCACAGCCAAATCAGACGGGCATCATCAGGCTATGCCAGCCTTCCTGGGATTGTCCCCAACTGTAAGCCACAGAGATTTATAATGCTAGCCTAGAAAGACTGCGAGAACACTGACAATCTTGAGAGGGCCCTGCAACCTCCTATGAAGCTGCTGGCTCGCCTCTCCTCCACGCAGTCTGGAACATCCCTCAGCTGACTCTCAGTGGTCACCAAAACACAGGCATGGAGACTGGGGAGATGGCTAGGTGGCTAAAGTGCTGGCCTTGTAGCATGAGTACTTATGTTAGATCCCAGAACCCACTTACAAAGCGGGACATGGCGGGGCACACTTGTAGCTCCAGTGCTGATAATATGGAGTCCCTGGGTCCCCGGGGCTCTCTGGGCAGCCAGCCCAGCCTAACCGGCGAGCTGCAGGCCAGTGAGAGATCTGTCTCATAAACGAAGGTGGATGGCTCCTTGGAATGACGTCTGCTGTTGCCATCCACACATAAATGCACACGCACATACCCCTGCACACACATGAACACTCATACACACCCAGACTTAAAAATCCCACAGGTGTGCTTTGTACTGACTTAATCTGTGGTGCAGAGGTGGGATGGGAAGCTGATAAAGGCCCCACTGAACAGGAGAGGCCCTGTCGTTCTAGGCTTGGTTAGAGAGTCCCATCCTGGACAAGGCAGAAAGGAGGATGAGCGATAGTAATGTTGACCACACAGTTGGGCCAAGTCATCCAAGTACAGCCTCAGAGCTGTCCTGGAAGAGGTGATGGCTCTCTCAGGGGACATTCTGAAATTGGATATACTGTGAGAGATGTTGCAAACACAGAGGAAGTGGATCTAATGAGGCCTGTGATCTGTTCCTGAACAGGCTGTGAGGGTTTCACTTCAAATCTCTTTTGGGGGGAATTCCAACTCTGTCTTGGCAACAAATACATTAGGGTTTCAGTGAATCCCCAAAGCTGTAATCAGATCATTGGTTCTGGTCAAGAGCTACATCCCAAGACTTTTGGTGGATTCCATCATACATGGGAGCTTTTGCATAGGATACAAGGTCACTGAGGTGTTAAAAAACCATGGGAGTATGGGATCTTGGCTAAATTCCTCTGGGATGAATTTTAGAAACTAGCCAACTCAAGCCTTTACTTTCTAGAATGATCCGCCCAAAGCTCCAGATGCTGGTGGGAAGCGTGGATGGTATCAGCCCCATGTCTGGGGCTGGGTGGCTTCCGACCTACTGAGGGCCTCACACCATATGGAGGAAGACCGGGGATCTTGGCACAGACCCAGGCATCCTTTACCTCAGAGTTGTGCCCACAGGAAACCTGCCTGCAACCCAGGACTCACCCTATTAGGCAGGGGGTGTAGCCAGACAAACGGCCCTGGGGGACCGGGCCTCTCCACGCCTTCCTTCACGTCCCATGCCCTCAGCCTCTGCTTCTCGAGCAGTTCTCTGAGCACACCATCTCCCACGAGGGTCTGTCCTTGCTCTCACTCATCTCCCCACCACGGGTGTTCTCTTCAGCTTGACTCCGACAACCCAGCGTCAAAGCGGCACGCAGAAGGAAAGCCTCCTGACACCTCCTCCTTCCCCGCTCCCAGAGAACAGTGTTACAGCTTCTGTAAATCTGACACAAACCTAGATGAACCTGGGATGAGGAAATTTCCTCCTTCAGATTGGCCTAAGGCCAAGTGTGTGGAGTGTTTTTTAAATTGCTAATTGATGTAGGAGGACCCAGTCCACTGTGGGCCATGTCACCCCTGGGCAGGGGGGCCTGGGCAGCGTGAAGGCGAAAGGACATGGAGGAAGGAAGCTCTTCTGTTTGCCTGCTTGCCTTTACTTTTGCCGGCAGGTTCATCCATCACTACTGAGACATTGCTTCACCACCTTCAACACCAGATCAGGACTGCGGAGACATCCAGACTCGTGGACGGAGCAGCTACCAGATGTGCGGCCTCTCCACTGAGATACGGCCATTGCCAGATTTCCTGGACCACACTGTGTGCACCAATATAATAATACATAGAAAGGACAGGAGCTGAGCCAGCCAGTGGGAGCGAGCCAGTGGGACCGCTCCTCCATGGTTTCTGCTTCCGCTCCCACCTCCCTCCAGGTTCTTGCCTTGAGCTCCTACTTGACTTCCCTCCATGATGGACTGTGACCTGTAAACTGAAATAAACCCTTTCGATCCCAGGTTGCTTTTGGTCATGGTGTTTATCACAACAGCAGACAGCAAGCTAGAATATGGATCCCCTGTGGAGCCATGACCTGGCCAGTGGAAGCCGTGGTGCAGGTCACCCGGGGACGGTGGCTTCGGTGGAAGCCATGCTGCAGGACACCAGGGGATGGTGGCTTCAGTTGAAGCCATGATGCAGGTCACCAAGGAACAGTGGCTTAAATGTTAGAGCCAAGGCACTGTTCCACTGTGCTGTGTGCTTCAGCCCGGTGCGCATGTTGCCAGATCGTCCAGGCTTGGCTCTGAGATGTAGTTCCTCTGCAGAGCCCATCAAGAGCGAAAGGTACTGTGAGAGGTAGAGATCTCCTTAGAGCCGGGCCAGCATATGATGCACAGTCTGTCTGGGTGCAGATAGGCAGACTCCTGTGTACAGCTTCACTATAAAGAGCTAGAGTCCTAAGAAGAGAAGAGAGTTGTAGGGGGTTTTTGTTTTGTTTTGTTTTAAAGCCTTGGTGGTCTGGGAAGATGGCTCATCTGGAAAAGCTCCTGCTATGCAGGCATAAGGACTGGAGTGCAGACTGCCAGAACTCACATAAAAGATGAGCAGGCACAGGGGCATGCCTGTAATCCCAGCACAGGGGAGGGAAGGGGCAGAGACAAGGAATCCTGGGAACGATCTACTGAGTCCAGCTAGTGAATCTGCAAGCTCTGAGTGCAGCAAGAGACTCTGCTTCAATATGAGGTGGACAGAAAGAGAGGATAACATCTGCTCTCAACCTCGGGCCTCCCATGCACCTGTACATGCAGATGCAACCCCACACATGCGAATGTGCATATATCACATGAAACATGCCAAAAAGAACTTCAGAAGGATACCTAGCAGGGCGGAGAGTCGTTTGGACAACTGTGTCCATCTCCCCAGTCTATTCCAAACCCAGATCACAGGGTGGAAAGGACGTAACTGGGTGTTTCTCTGAGCTGTGCTTTCTTTCCTCGGTCTGTAACAGAAGAGGCAGAGTTTGGAAGTCTAGTAGTCAGGATGAACAGATAAAGAACAGATACTGGAAAGTCTCAGGTCTAGCCCCCTCAGGCAGTGTGGGTCACGTGTGCTCTGCCTTGCATGCAGTAGTATGCTGCTGCAACTACCAGAGTCTGTTTCTAGGCAGAGGATAAGCCTAGTCTTGGTGAAAACCACACGTCCAGCCACACAGCAACTATTCATCAACTACACACAGCTGCTCCAGAAAGCCCAGCTCAGACATGGAGTCCTTTTGTCCTTTCCAGAGCAAGTTCAAACCAGTTTCACTCATCTTACAGTCTTTGGAGTTCTGCTCACTGCTAGTGCTTCCAGAACATTCTGCCTACTTATGGGCAGTGAAAATGTGCAGGGTATCCTCAGGGTAACGGGAAAAGGCTGTCTAAACTTATGGCCCAAGTCGACAGGCTCAGGCTTCTGGATTATCTCAGATCATACACAGCATGTCTAGAGGCCTTGGAAGCTAAGCTTTCTGGTTTAGATCTCAAACAACCTCCCTAAAGTCCATGTGTTAAAAGCTCAGTCGCCAGGGCAGCACTGTTCAGAGATGGAAGGTTGCTGGAGTGTGGCTTTGAAGGGTACATCGTTCACGTCTTCTCTGTGTCTCTGTTTTCCCAGTCATCTTGAGACAGGACACTTGATTCCATGATTCCCTTCATCCTTCATGCTCTGCATTCTCACGGGCCCAAAGCAATGAGACTAAGCATCCATGGACTGAAATCTCTGTAGCCATGAACCAAAGGAAGCCTCCCCCCTCGTAGGTACATAGTGTCAGTCAGAACACTAACTAACATAAGCTCATATTACAAGACCTCATAATGTCTACCACATCACAGCCTGGCCTAGGACTCTGGGGAAAATAGTGGTAGAAACCTAACTTAGAAAAACAGAATCCATTCTTCAAATGATAGAGACTTCCAGGTAGAGTCAGGAGCCAGCCAGCCATATCATATTCAGGCCAGCTCAGCTTCCTTCTGCCTGGTTTGCTCTTCAGCATATCCTTCCATGCCCAGACTTTGATCCCTCAAGTTCACGATCCCAGAGAAAGTGAGCATCCTTCTGACACCTCCAATATAAGTGCTTAGCAGGACTCTATATGTCCAGTGGGACTACAAGCCTATTTCCCTATGGCCCTGAGGCTGCCCAACTGGAGAACTCTGATTTGGCCAATGGGAACATTTCTCAGGCAGAGTCAGGCAAAAAACAAGGTACGAACTTACTCTCAGAATCTGAGATGAGAAAATAGCTGGACTTCTAAGAAAAGAGTATGGAGCAGACCAAAGGATTTACAGATCTTCTACAAATACATTTATAACTTCTGAGGTTCATCAGAAGACAGACTTGGGTCAAGTGTTTCAACTGTAGTTCTATCTTTAAACTTTAAAAAAAAGTCTTCCAGTTGTACAGTTCAGGTTCAGATAGGGGACAGAAAAGGTAGAATTTCATAAGAAAGTAAGACCCACCATGGCCTTCCGGATTCCAGTTGCATCTTCTGGGCATGACGGGAGCTGTTCAGCCGCCGTGGGTACGAAAATTCGTAACACAGTCATCGAAAAAAACAGATCTTTCCTCCCAAGCCCATCCATTTAGTTCACAAAAGATGAAGCCTACTGAACACACTAGAGACTCCCCTACTATGTTTAACAAGTTTCATGTCTTTCTGAAGATAAAATATTCCAAAAAGTTATTTAAAAACTACTAATTTCTTCTTGTGTGTGAAGATTCCCATGTCCATGCACACTATGTAACCCAAGGGGGCAAGTTTTAAAATAGTTCACAGAACAGATCTGCTCATATTGTTTAAAGACCTCATGGTCATCTAAGGCCATTCAGCCCTAAAGGCCCCTGAGCTTATCTGAGTGTGGAGAAAGATCGCATGGTACTTGCAGAATTATTTGTCCTCTGCACCACAAAAATCTCTACTATCAAGAATAATACTTGAGAGGTGAGGACTCTTCTAAAACTCTCTTGGTACCACTGGCAGCAACAGAACAAAATGAAGCTGTCAATTATTCTTCTTAACCCTAACAAGAAGAAACTTAAAGGAGGAAGTCTCTATTGCAAGTTTCCATTTAAGAATAAATAGTACCTGGGGCTGGGGAGATAGGTTATGAGTCAAGAGCACCGGCTGCTCTCACAGAAGACCCAGGTTCCAGTCCCATCATACACAAGGTAGATAACAACCATCCAACTCCAGTTCCAGGGAATCCAACGCCTTCTACTGGCCTCTGCAAGTATTGCACATACATGGTGTACTTACAGGCAAAACCCTCATAAAAATAAAATAAAAATAAATCAATATGAATACATTTTAAAAGGGATAGAGCAGAGAAGTTGCGGCAGAGAAGGCATGTCAGCAGGGCCTGAGGCAGCTGATCACACTGTGTGCGCAATCAGGAAGAAGTGACTGGCCGGGCTATAAGCCTGGGCTGAGAAACCCCGAGGCCTACCCCAGAGATCCACTTTCACTAGCCAGGCACTATCTCGAGGTCCAACCCCAGCTCTAGATGAACTGTTTAAAACACACAGATGTGTAGGAGACATTTCACATTTCAAACCAGAAGCTGAAAGAAAGGAGAAGGTGGTAAACAAAATCAGAAGGTTACAGAGGCTGGTAGGGACAGGGGTTTAAGAGCTGGATGTACCAGACCTCCACACCCTCTGCTGCTCAGGTTGCCTTTTCTCCCCCATTGAGCTTCTCCGTGAATTCGGGAGCAGGACTTCTGAAAGCTTCCAGGTTTATGTCATCCTCCCCCCTCGTCAAGAGGAAACAGATTTTCTTCTGTTCTCTCAGCTTTGGTTAGATTCTGACTTTGACACATGAGCACATGCAGACCAGTCTTGGGAATAGAAGAATGGGGTGCTATGATTGGTCCAGCCTAAGTTCCAGAGCCCCTACCCAAGTGGGAGGAGGTGATAAGCAAGGGTGAGGGATCGCCCATGGGTCTAGGCTCTGGATCAAGGCTCAGCATCCAGGGAGCATAGGTCACATTCTGCCTGTGTGCTACGCTCTACCAGCAGAGTGACGACTCTTGCTGTGCTTCCTCTGCTGGGAAAGTTAGCTGAACTCTGATTTATTTGGCTTTATGCATTTAAAAGATATCTCTCCCTGGGAATGCTCTGAAGTGTTCTGAATGCAAAAGTAAATAACACACACACGGGGAGAGGTGACACAGCACATACATGTATATTGGTATACATGCCTATGAGCTTACCAGTGGGCCAAAGGAGGATGTAGGATGCCCTGTTCTGCCACTCTTTACAGTATTCTCTTAAGATCGGTCTCTCACTGAACTTGGAACTTGGCCGGTGGCCAGCAAGCCCAGTGGTCCTCCTGTCTCTGTCCCTCACAGCACTGGGTTGACAGATACATATGCCATCACACCCAGCTTTTCATGTGGGTACTGGGCTCTGAACTTGGGTCTTCATGTTTGGGTACTAAGTGCTCTTACCCACTGACACAGCTCCCCCACAAGCCATTTCTTGCTGCCTGACCACAGAGATAGGCACTTGCATAATTACACTGCAAACCCCACTGAAGGCTCCATGGTCTGTCTCATTCAGAGCTGACCCCTGTTCATCATGACAGTGTCTTCCATCATTGTAGGTCCCTCAGGCCTAGCTGACCAAGTTCCAAGTGGCACAGTCAAGAACAACCCAGTCAGGACTTCCACCCTGAGATCCAGGGAGCCCTGGTTCCCAAACCCTGCTCTAAGGCTACAGGTCCCGTTTGGGATTCAAAGTTGCTTCCTCTCATGTGGTTGGAGGTCTCACCTTGAGATCTCCTCTGTTTTTGCACATGAAAAGCCCTCACACCTTCCAGAGCTATGCCAGAAGATTGCCTTTGCTAATTAACCATCAAATAAAGAGACCCTGTATGCCAACAGCAAGCCTACACAGTCTCTGCAGCAACTGACTGGGAAGAAGCAGTCGGGAGGGGCAGTGAAAGAGAGAGCTGAACATGCTGTTCTCTCAGGAAGTGGAAAGGAAATCCACGACGTTGCTTTTATTTGCCAGCAGATGTCTTTACCTGGGAGGGTGCTCTTTCTGCCTACAAACAGGTGAGGTATTGGAAGAACGGATTGGGCTAGCCTGCCCACTTGGATTCCCAGCTCCTCCACCCTCTGTGAAGAATATTTAATTCTGAGGATATTTCTACAGAGATACACATTTGGCTTTGCTCCAGTCGCAGGAAACGCTCTGTTCTCAGACTGTGGAACTGAGCCTTCGTTCCACACGTCTGTTTCTGAGATCCATCTTTCCTTTGTCTGATCCTGCTATGCTGCTGGTGCCGTTCTTAAAGTCTGCTCTCTGCCTGGGCCCCAACATTTTCTCCTGCAGTTCCCTGGTGGCCTCCGAAGACTTGCAGCATTCGTTCTGAACCCATGGCACTAAGGTGGCACTGAATGTGCCTCACTGTGCCAACAGCTGGCTCTAGGCTGCCCCCACTGAATTATCCCACAGCTCTCCCCTCCCCCCGCCCTCGGTCTTTCCGACAGTCCGCACCAGTCCCAGCGCGTTTGTTCCGTTCCCGCCATTTCTTTCTAACGAGGGACAGAAACAAGGCAGAGAGAAAGAAACAGAGATCTAAATAGGATAAAAATCTGAAGGCAAGTCTAAGACCCACCGGGAGACGGTCTGAACCCTCACCAACCAGTTCTCAGTGTTCCCTTCCTGGTATCTTAACTGCTTCGGGGTTTTCTCTCAGTCAGGAAGCTGCTCCTGTTCTGTGCAAAACAAAAATCACAAGGAAAACATCGTGTATAGCAGTCAATGAAGCCAATTTGTCTAAGGTTCCCTCTGATTAAGAAACAATGCTTTGCTTCCTTTCACAAAATCATTCAGACCAGAAAAGGCAGCCTGGAACAGAAAAGCCAAGCACTGAATCCTGAAAGGCAATGGATCAAGGCCTTTCATCTAGGAAATCTTTAGCTAAAAAAGAAAGACAGGGGGGAGAGAACATCAATCAGATATTATTTCCAATTATTTTTCAAATTGGAACAGAGAAAGAAAACACACACACACATAAGCCTGACATGGTGTTACTGGAGTTTGTTGCTGGAAGGGAAGTCCTTGCTTATATTGAAGTAAAGTTCTGAAAATAAGCAAAGAACAGATTTATTGATTTTGGGGGAGTCTGGGTGTAAAAAAGAGAAAGAAGAAAGAAGTGCTCTTTGCCCGCTCTGTCCAAATGACGTCCCAAGTGGCCTCTCTAATGGTGGGGGAGGGGAGGGGGCAGGTGCCTATCCGGGCACATGGACAGAACTGCCCTTAGGCTAGGGCTAATGGTATTGGCTGAGCCTGCTGTAAGCCTCTCTTTTCTAATAGCCAACTTTCTATGTGCGAGAAGACAGGCAGATATTGATTGGTCCAAATGCCCTTGAGTTGACAACATCTGAAATGAAAATCCACAAGGCTAGCACAAACTTTCTGCAAGTTCAATTTCTGGAATCTGATTATGACACTGGACTGTGAAACCGCGCACACACTGAAACGGCCCCTCTCTTTTCACACCCCCATTTGGCACTTGTAATTGGAAGGAGTTAACTGGTTTCATCAACCTTGTTATTCAAATGTCCAACAGAAAGAAGCCTGCTGTGGGCTAATCGTGGGGCGATTAAAGGAAGGAAGGTTCTTCTGCAGGCCAGAGGCTGATAGCCACAGCAAAGTGGACTAAGGCCTCCCACCACTCCCCCCACCACTCTCCAAACAGTGAGGGTTTCACACAGCTTCAACATGCATGCTCCAAAAGGCTGAGTGTGAACCTGCATTTCTAAAGTTCCTTCAAGAGCAGCTCTGGAGAGCTTCTCCAGCTCAACTATGTGGTCACTCAGTAGATTCTGGAGCTCTGGTTCTACGTCTATTACTCTATCCCAGTTAAATTTTCCCTCTTCTTTTCTCTCCTGAATAAGATGCCGAAGTTGCAATTCATAATGTGAAATCCCGGGAGGAGCAGGGACCATAGTGCTCTGTCCAGCTCTTATTAAAGAATGCCTCTGTCTTCTACAGATTCCTCCTGATCGATACATTGGCTGCAGGATAAGGCTTAAATAAAGAACCACTACACCTACATACATGCTGTTCTTCCTCAATAGGTTACTTAAAATCATAAAAAGGCAAAACCTTTCAAATTGGCATCAGGACACGCTCGCCAAAGAAACTGCAGGTGGAGCCCACATTAAATGTGTTCGTTCATTGATTGGAACGCTGATCCTTTGTGGCTTCCCTTTCTGTCCTCATTAATCTTAGTTAACCCTCTCCAAACAATGCCGGCTTCATCGCTCCAAGTATCCAAAATGCTCCACGCAGAGAAAGCTGCTTTCCAAGGGGGGGTTCTGATTCTAGGCACCAGAAGATCAGCTCACAATCCCTGTCTTAGGAAGGACCATTTTCTTTTTATGAATATCAGCATGAGAGAGAGAAACTTTTCATGTGGGAGGGGTGGAGAGGTGCATGAAAGGCAGGGGACCGGAGCCCGGCCAAGTAGGTAGTCCATAGGCTGGCCCAGCCTCCACCAGCGAGATGACAGGCTGGCTCTGGAGCAACAGCAAAGGTGAGTCTGTAGCATCAGCCCAATGGCACCCACAGCCAGAACCAGGTGAGGCCAGGCCCATCTTCAGGAAAATGAATGCCTGTTGCCTACCATAGCCCCAACCAAATATGCATTCAGGATCTGGGGGTTCCATGGTAATTCTAGCCACAAGAGAGATATTCTCAGACATAGGATGTGTTCCCTACACCCCAGCATGGGGGATGTATGTGCAAGTAGTCTTTCCACTTTTCTACCCAGCAGAAATGCAGAGGTCACAGGCTGACATGCCAGCAGATGGCCCCAAGGATCCTTGTTGGCCCTCACAGCAGGGCGTAGCCGCCCTATTCGTCCCCAGGCCTTTGTGATGATAAACACCCAATCCCACCATTTTCTGACTTCCTGTTTGATCCTTCTAAGTGAGAGAGTCAGAAAAGGAAAAATACTGCAAAAGCTTAAACACACAATTCTAAAAGTCCCTAATTGCAGGAGACATCCAAATCAATCAAAAAAACAATGTTAATAATCACCACCACTGAAAATAAAAACATTCCACAAAATGGAATGGAAACCCTAGACAGCCAGGAAACGCTGCTCCAAGATCCATGAATGGGGCTCAAAGGTCAATGCCCTTTCTGAATTCGAGAAAAGATCAGCATCTGAATATATATTAAAGATAAAGTCTAAATGATTTGGAATATTCAGAAAACACCAGCCTAACTTCACAGGGTGCCTGGGCCCTAAGGGAAGGATCAGAGCCCATGGGACTTGTGTGCTAAATGAATTAGCTCTTCTTGCATTCAAATGCTCAGGGCTCTAAATGGCAGGCCATTTTATTGGAAGAAAAACATAAATCTCTCAAGCCAGTAGAAGATGAGATCTTTGCATTAAAAAAAGAAAACAGCAAAAACCTAACCCCAGGCCTTGCAGATAAATAAAAAGAAAGTGCATTTGTCTGTAGATAGCTGCCCTCCATGTATCTAGAACTTTGGAAACTGCTATTGGAATTGCTCCGAGCGCTATGACTTGAACACCTCCTGGATGGCCAGGATCAGCCATGGGCACAGCATAAATACAGCCTTAGATTTGGGACTGGTTAGAACTCGAGTACCATGTCACCACAGGCTGTCACAGCGGTCTCTGGGACCTGCTAGGCTTCACCCAGGCCAGGCTGGAGAGACCTCAAGTCAGGCACAGTCTGAGTGATTCTGCTCTTCTCAGCCCAGGGACAAATCCTTTTTAAATTTTTATATAGTTTTTACATTTCTCTATTTATGTATTCTGTGTATGCCACAGCACACATATGGAGGTCAGAGGACAACATGCAAGAGTCGCTCTCTCCTTCTACCATGTTGCTCTTGGGATCTGACCCAGGTCATCAGTCATGGCAGTAGGCAGCTCTACCTGCCAAGCTGTCTCCACTGCTGCCAAGCCTTCTTCACCGCCCTTCTCGCCAGCCCAGCCTCCCATTTCATCACACTTAATCCCCTCTGCCACAAAATGGAGAGACTGCTTGTCCTGTGTGGTCTTTGGCATTCAAAACAGCACCAGGCACTCTACAAAGGCACATCCCTGCCTCTGTGCATGGACTCCCCATCACTCACCACTCAACTGACTTCTACTTCCAGAGAATTTCAAAGAACTTAATCAACTGATACCCCTGAACTGTAAACCCTTCCTTTCTTCCTTAAATTGCTTCTTGTCAGGTACTTAGAACAATGAGAAGACTAATACAGATCCCAGCACCACAGGAACTGGGTAAGATGGTGCATAATTGTCATTCCAGCACTCCTGAGGCAGAAGCAGGAGGACCAGAAATCAAGGTCATCCTTGGTTAGACAGCCAGTTTGAGGCCAGCTTGGGATACATAAAACCTAGCCTCAAAAACAATTTTTAATTATATAAAGAATTCTTCTCCAGGTATGAACCAATCCACTGCTAAATAAGTGTATCAAAAAAAAAGAAAAAAAACAAGGAGGATCTCATTAAAATTAGCCTAACTGTCCAAGTGTGAGGTGAGGCCCTGCTCTCCAGTGGGAAATCCCCTCACCTATGAACTCCATTTACACGGGCTCCTCCAGCTGACTCTCAGTGAGAACATCTCGCATCACTTTCACAGGGCTTCAACCTGGCAGAATCAGGATCCAGGGACCAAGGTCCCATCAGGAACTTCAGAAGTCAGGTCCCACCTGTCATTCTCATCAGGACAGCCTGGATTCTGCACATCATCTTTAAGCCTCATCTCCTGAGAAGATGTGGACAGGTCTGAATACCTTTCCTCAATTAGAGGTGTGTTCTGTTGGGCCCTCCACATTGAACCAGCTTAATGTGGCAGAGAGGACACAGGAGCACATAGAAGTGACTAGGCAGCTCACTCCAGCTTTTTGCTGGATGTGTTTCCCTGAGAAACAGGGAGTTGGGGAAACAGCCTTGCTGTTCTTCTATACACAAGCAGCATCCGAGAGAATGGCTGTCTTCAGCCACAGAGAGCTGAACTCTAAACTTCAGTGTGAGACTGGCCCTTCAACCCACACTGTTCACACACACACACACACACACACACACACACCACTTCACAATCAACGTTCTCTGCACATTGTCAGCACCAACCATGAGCATCAAGGCACCTTCTCAAATGTCCCCCGGGGACTGCTCTTGGTGGAGGAATTTCTAGCCCACAAAAGCGATGGGGAATCTACATAAATGGGCTTGACACATGCAGCTGGGAATAAGCCTGCGAACCAGTCACTACGGAGCGGGAGTGAAGGCTGAGCAGTGAGAGAGCATGCACTGCTCTCACAGAGGAGCCGTGTTCTGTTCCCAGCCTCCGAGTCCAGAAGCTCACAACCACCTGCAACTCCAGCTCCAGGGAATCTGACACCCTCTTGTGGCCTCTGAAGGTGCCTACACACACATACACAGACACATACAGTACACATAATTGTTTTTAACTTTTTAAAAATAAAACATCACTAAGGTCATTGGAAAGAGGGCAGAGTCATTGTGATGGCTGGAGAGAAAAGACAATGTGAATCAGTTCCAGCTAGGGGAAGACCCAGGAATCCCCGACTTCCCACCAAGCATTCACAGGCCAAAAAGATGGAACAGAAGTTTGAGAGAGACTTACAAGTGTTGGGTACCATGGTGCTCACTGTGATGGGGGCTTGAACAGTTCCACTCTGTGGGTATTTGGTGGTCCTTAGAAACCAATGTCTTGCCGGTGAGGGGTATACAGCTGTATTCTGAGGGTTTCCCAGGGCAGAATCAGCTGCTGCTAGTACCTGGAGGACAGCACCACCGGGCAGAGCTCAGCAGAGAAACAGCACAGAGGGCAGCTAGGTAGACGCCAGCTCATCATGCCTTCCGAACAGACCACCTTCCTCAAAGGGAAAGCCAGGCAGAGTGGAGCCATCATAGCTGACAGAATGATACCTGGGCTCCCCATGCTGGGATGGTATGTCCTGGGCTCACCATACTGGATGAGATGTGGCTTCTCCCAGGACTCATCACTTTACTTGCTCCTGAGAGATGTACCCAGGGCGCTATTCTAATCTACCAGGGCTGCATGTGCCTACATGGTAGTTCCTGCACAGGTCTCCAGATACCACTGTCACCTCTGTCACACTTACTGGCCCTGCAGTGAGGTGCACACTGACCATCGGCTCGGGCATTCACTGTGCTCCTTTTTGAATAGAGGTTCAAATGAAGTTTGAATGAAGTTCATTCATTCTGCCTCAGGAAAACCTTGAGTTTGGCACTGGAGGGAAGGGAGGTAATTCAGTTTAAATCACACACAGATGCAAAATGGGGGTTATTTGGGTCTCAAAACAGTCGTTTAATTTCTGAGGACCAAGTATTTTGCAGACAGTATTTGCTCATAGGGGACTGCCCTGCCCTCCCTCCCTGAGACCCTAGGAAGGACTTTCCCATTCTGTCCCACTGGTTTGGGGATGAAAAGCCCTCGCGCTGTGGGCATTCTGGCCCGGAGACCAGGCAGTGCCCGCTGGCTGGCATCAGGCCTGCTTCTTGCCCGAGCAGCAGTCCACAGGGACTCAAGTGTACCCTCTGATTCTGAGATTACCTGAACTCACATTTCTACCTAGGGGTCCCGCATTGCCCAGGCAGTGGGACTGGGGTGTCCACAAGCTGCCCTCACTTGCTGACTGCCAAAGATACTGGCTTCTCACCAAACCCCAAGCAGACAGCTCAGCAAACCCCAGGAAAAGCAGACAAGGGGAGTCTTTCTCATCCCTTTACAAAGGAAAGGAAATGAACGAAAACACTACTAAGGAGTCACTAGAATCACATGGGCCTCCAACTGCAGCTCAACGGATAGTTTTTGCCTAGCATGCAGGAAGCCTTCCTTGGGTTCCATCCCTCAGCACCCTGTAACCAGGGTGTGACGGCACATGCCTATAATCTTAGCACTGTGGAAGTACAGGCAGGAGGATCAGAAGTTTAAGGTCATCCTCGGCTACATAGCAAGCTGGAGGCCAGCCTGGGTTAAATGAGACCCTATCAAGGAAGGGAGGGAGGGAGAAAGAGTAAAAGGAAGGGGAGAGACAGACAGACCACTGGGCAGGCATGGACCATCTCAGTCACACCACAGTGCCTGCACCCCTCCCCCAGACCCTGCTCCAGTACATCTGGTTCTAGGCCCAGGGCTATCACCACCCTCTTCTTCAGTCCACCCTTAAATTTGGAACAAAACAAAGAACTTATCAGCAGGTTATCAGTGCTAATCACTGGTTCCCTATGAAGATTGCTGAAAACATCTTCTAAAATAAGAGCAGGCAGGAAGAATTCTTGTGTATCAGGACTTTAAAGTTGGAGGCAGAGCTCCAGTTTGGGTTTGATTTAAAGGAAAAACCATATAGGAGGATTAATTTGTTTAATCTTTAATCTTGGATAAGTTAGCAAGATGAAACTTTTCTAGAGTTAATGATTTTTTTTTCATCCTAACAGAATGAACGAGAAGACGTAACATTGTTTAAGCAAAAGGTGATGAAGAAGAAGATCCACGACGGAGGCAGACTGGAGGTAGGCAGGGCAAGATATTACCCAGACTCCTTCCAGGAGAAGCCCTGAGCTCCCAGGGCATCCAGCCCAAGACTCAGAAAAGTCCTGAGCAGAGAGCCCTCTCTGATGGGCTGGTATTCCAGCGGCGGGGGGGGGGGGGGGGGGGGGGGGGGGATAGGAAACCAAGAGTCAGTGTGTCCACAAGGAAGGCAGCTGAGGTGGAGGAGGGACGACCTGCGACCTATAGAAGGCATGAAATACATGGCAGTGATGCGGGCTGGAGAGAGGGCTCAGTGGTTAAGAGCGCTGCCTGGGTTCAGTTCCCAGCACCCACGCAGCAGCTTACAGCTCCATAACTCCAGTTCCAGGGGATCCAGCGCCCTCTTCTGACTTCCTTGGTCATTGCATCATGCTAGTGCACTTTATACACATGCGGAAAGCACACTCATATACATAAAATACAAATAATAAGAGAAACAAAATAACTGACAGGGATAGAGCAGGCCAAGGGTCCTCAGCAGCGCACATCTTCCTCAACGGCAGGAGCATTAATTAGATACTTCTTCATACACAGGGTCACCAGCAGAGGGCAGAGGGTGAGCAGAGGCAGAGAAATCCCTGTCCTGCATAGGCATGGGCCTTGGGTCTCAGGGTTACCCAGCCAGCAGCACCCTCAATGGAGAGTGAGCCCGAACCTTTAGATCACGCTGGGTCTCCGTGTTTAGAACTCACTCTCCATTGCCCCTTCCAGTAAACCCACACTTCCAACTCCCAGGAAATCAGGGGCCTTAGGTTGCCCTTGGCCCAAGTCACCCCTGGGTGTCTAGCTCATGTTCAGTGGCCAACCTGTTCTCCAAAACAGAAGGGTGGCCTATCACATGGTCAGAACACAACCACTTGGACAGAAGAAACAGAGAGAAGCTACAGAGGGTGCGGGGGCTGGAGGATAAGCCAGTGGTATGTAGGACAGGTACAAGAGGCCACTGTGGGCACCCCAGGTTTTCATTAGGACTTCCGTGCAGTAACGGTGGAGTTGTCACTGCTGGGAGGGAGGCAGGAGATGCTGTTGCTGGGATATTACAGACCATTGCAAAGGTCCAGGACAAGATGGGGAGGCCCGAGGAAGGCAAGCAGAGCAGTCAGGGCTCACCGGAGCTCAAGGGCAGCTCTGAGTGGGCTACTTAAGAAGGGACAATATTTGTTTTCTATTCCTGCATGACAAAATCACCATGACAAAGCAGCTTAAAACTGTGCACACACATGTGATTTCAGGCTCTGAAGGTCAGAAGATAAGACAGAGCACCTGCAGACAGGGCTTCTACAAGAATAGGAGTCTCTGTGACTTGACCAAAGAGGGTCTACCGCCCACTCTTGTGGCTACTAGCCAAATTCGGTTCCTTGTTGATATAGAGCGATGCTTTGATTTTTCTGCTGACTATAGCCCAGAAGCCACCCACAGCCTTTTCCAACTGGGCTTCCTATCTGGCTATTTGCTCACACATAACCAGGGAGAGACCTTGACATTGGAACTACAATCTGTGTCACCCAGTCGCACAGTGGCACACACACCACACCACCATCACCACCACCTGTACTGTGGGTTAGAAGCAAATCACAGCCAGTACCCACACTCCAAAGGAGGAACAGAGTTAGAAAGCAACTCTTAGGTCCATCCATCAGCGGAGATCACACTATTTGCTGATGCCCAGGGCAGCACAGAGAAGGGACAGATGAATTCTGATTTAGACTTGCCCACACGCCACCAAAAAGAAGCCAAGGTAAAGTTCCCAGCTTCAAGAGCAAGAACAGAGAGAGGCCGGATGTGATGGCACATACCTTCATTCCAGCACTCGGGAGGCAGACAGAGGTGGATCTGTGAGACCAAGGCTGGCCTGGTCTACATAGTGAGTTCCAGGCCAGTTGTGCCTATATGGAGAAAGGAGACCCTGTCTTAAAATAAATAAATGAAAGAATGGAGAGAGGACAGCCCCGAGTCCTGAGTGGCAGGTGGCACCAAGGGCACAAGTGAGGTCACCGGGCGAGGGTGTGGTCACAGCTGACCCTGAGTTCTCTGCATCACATATGGAAAGTGTTTCCTGCCAGAATCCAGGAGGCAATCAGGAGCTAATCAATAATACTGCTAGGAAAGACTACATGCGGCCTAGATCCAAAATGGACAGGAAATGTCCAGAAAAGGCAAATTTACAGAGACAGAAAGTAGATAGCTGTTCATCTGGGACAAGGAGAGGTCGAGCGGGATGGAGAGCAGGCTCAGGGCATCTTCTAAGGTTGGCAGAAGTACCCTCATCATCCTTTGTATGGTGGCAACAGTGACACAGTTCTATAATTGGCTAGAAATCATTGAATTAAAACTGGCATCTTTGACAGTAGCCTGCCTGACCTCGGGGGGCGCGGAAAGGCTCTGTGGCTAAAAACACCACCCGTGGAGAGAGTTGGGTGCAGATACGGTGTGCTCAAACAGGGCGATGACACTGGGTTCACACCGACGGCCGCTCTTCTTCTCCAGGAGGGTCTCGGGCTGAGGACAGGGCTGAGAGGCAAGGACACCAGGGGGGCCTCGTGGCCCCCACTTCCAGGAACAGGGGGAGCAGATAAAGCACTGTTGAGATGCTCTGCTCCAGGCACGCGACAAACAGCCCTGGAGAACTTCTGGGTACCAGTCATGCCGCTCATGGGCCAAGGGTGATATTCATCCTCACAGAGACCCCTAAGAGGACACAACTGCCCAGTGGCGACCTACCCAGCTACGCTGGTGATTGTCTTGACCACCTCCATCAACAGAAAAGTTGGGGTGCTTCTGTGCTCATTCTCTGCTTTGGGGAGATATGAACAACCTACCTTGAAACAAGTCACTGCCAGGCCAAGCACTGGCTGCTTCCCTGCCTGCCTCCCACTGCAGAAAGCAGAGCTTCATCCTCCCTCCCTGTTTCTGTTCCTTGCCACCAGCTCCCTGCAGGACCAGAGCCACATTGCTACCCTGACGTTCCTGGGAGAACCGGGTGGCCAGATTTTGAAATTAGAAGTTTGTCCTCTGATGAGCAGAGTTCACGGAAGAGGGCGAAATAGTAATAACTGGTACATACGCAAGGCACTGAGGCACAGACTCAGCTCCTCCTGGCCATCACTCTGCCCAGAAGCCATCTCTACCCTCGTGGCCTGCCTATCGATGTCCGCTTGTACCTCTCCTTGCCTGCCTCTGAACATCAGGCCCTCTAGGAGGCCAGCTAGCCTGGTCTCAGCAGTCAGTACCTGAACATTTAGATTAAGCTTCCTTTCACAGTAAACGTTCCCAAAAGTGCTCCCCTCACCTGTTTCTATGATTAGATAAAAGGGAAAAGAAGTTGCAGAGCAAACGAAAGGTCATTTTCAACCACACAGCACAGCTAAGTATCCCAAGTACACTCTGGCTTTATGAGTCCCAGCTGTGGACGATTGGAAGGTGGATAGAATTACACACTCAGGCCTGGAAGGAGCCTGGCCCAGCTAGTCCAAGTCCTAATTAGAGAGATGAGAACACTGCAGCCCCCAGAAGGGGCGTGACCTGCCCAAGGTGAGTGGGGAGGACTGGGAGACAGAGGAGGGCCCTGCGCCCCCGGCCCCTCAGGCGGCTCCCGTGTCTGATTAACTCGTCGCTGAAGGCGGAGCTGTTTCCCAGACACCTGACAAAAGTCGTTTTCAACGAAGGTTCTCTTTAGTCCTTACACATGACCTGTGTGTTTTCTCTCCTGGAATTTGATATCACGGGAAACCTGCCAAGCACTGTTCACCAGGGAGGGTGGGTGTGTAAAACGGAAAAGGAAACTCAGAGCAGGAAGGTGCTGGCACACAGTTGCAGGCTGGATGGATTTCTCACCCTGCAATGGGGCCCAGCCCCTCCACGCCAAGCACAGAGCAGGCTGCAGGCTGCAGGTTTAGCTCGCCTTCTCTGGGCCCTCCTGACCGCTGAAGAAGTTTGCCTGCCATCGCATGCCCCAGAGCGTGGGCTTTGCCCACCCCACTGGCAGTCTATTTCTCATGTTATTTAATGTTGTCCAAAAGCAAAATTTCCAAACTCATCAATCAGTAAACCTACATCCAGAGTGATATTAACGACAATTATCATTGTCGAGGCTCTTTAATTTTCTTCTGAAGGATGGCTTAATCTATTACACCATGACGGGTCAGGACAGAGGCCCCTCATCACTCCTGAAAACTCCATGACACATGTGCAATAACATTCAGACATAAAGCGAGGCCTTGGTTCTGATTTATAGCCTGCCTTGTGCTGGCCTCTCATTTGGCCCTTTGTCTGTCCTAGAAATGTTCCTTGGTGTGCTTCATGGATGCTGACAGAGAGAGCTGGTGACCACAGCAGGCCCCTCTCCCCCAAGCTCGCAACAAACTGTAAGGTGCTCTAAATACAGGCTCTGAGCCGTCCTAGGCCCTCAGATCAAGAATCTATATTCTATCACCTCACACATGGCCCTGGTGATGGCTGGTTTTTCACAGACCCTCCTATAAGGCACCTTGAGCTTGGCAAGGTGCTTTCCAGATTGAAGACAAATACAAGGAGAATGTTCATTGCAGAGGGTAGCGTGTTTCAGGAGGAAATAGAATTTCAGCCGTGTGTGTGTGTGTGTGTGTGTGTGTGTGTGTACATGTTTGCATGTTTGTGGGCAACTAAGTGTGTGTGATGGTATGAGCACACATGTGTGCATGCAAGCAGCCAGATGTTGGCTTCAGGTGTCTTCCTGGATCATTCACCATCTTATATAGTGAAGCGAAGTCTCTCACTTGAACCCAGAGCTAACCAGTTCGGCTAGTCAAGTTATCCCCTTTCTGTCTCCTGCATATTGAGATTACAGGCAGCTATTGTGCCCACCTGGCCTTTACCTGGGTGCTGGGGATCCAGACTAGGGTTTTGCCATCTGCATGGCAAGCACTTTACACCCTGAGCTATTTTCCTAACCCCAAGTCAGGTCATCTTAAAGGTCATGGAGAAGTTGCTACATGAGGGAAACACTAGCTTCAGGAGGCATGGACCATGGGCAACAGTAGTGTGGTGCCGAAACCCCAGGGACTCTAGCCAAAGAGTTCAGAACAAGGAGACAAGAGTCACCCTCAGCCTGGGCTGGGACACCACACACACGTTTGCACCAGGCTGCCTAGAGGATCTGAAGAGTTGGCACATTTGTCCTGTTTGATGTCTGCTGGGAAGAGTGAAGAGCGACCAGGGAGACGATGGCGGAGTGATGCTCTGTTCAGCATGGCCTCCCCACGTGCAGCCGACCCTGCCTCCTCCCCTCCCACTCCAGCTCTAGATCTGCTGTCCTGAATAAATGAATAAATATTTCCATCGGAAAAATAGAACTATCATAAAGTCATTCCTATGATTGAGTTTATTTAGTAGGGTCCAGCCCCAAACTTAAAACCCGAGGAGACCACTAACTGAGCCTCAGCACAGGGCCTAGCAGGGGTGGATTGGGAGCATGGCCCTGCACAGACCCCCAGAGGTTCCCTCAAACCTCCCCCGAGCCAGTTAATTTATTCCACAGACAATCTTCTCCCAGTCCAGAGGGAATCCAGCCTCCTGGAGGTCCTCGCAGCAGAGGATTTATCAAACCAGAGTATATGCGCGGTGTGAGCATCAGATCCATTATCTAAGCTGTTGGTTTTAGTCGAAATGTCAAGAAATGATTTAGTATAAAATCCGTCACAAAAGCGTTTATTAAAAAATCCTTTGCTGCTCTTCATCTACAAACATTTACCACCCTGCATACAAATGTCAGCAGTTCAGCCTAATGTACCTCTTCATTGACTCTCTGCTCATTCCTTCTGGATAAAAGCCAAAAAACCAGTGTCCCCAAAGGGTATGGCATGGTGCAAACCAGAACACATGCCTCGCCGCCTGATGTCAATGGAGGCATCTGACCAGAGGTGCCCTTTGACAGCAAGGCACAACATGAAGGTCATGTCTACTCCGGGGAGTCAGGTCCTCTTGGTGTGATAGTTTCGCTTGCAGATGGAAGTGACCAGAACTTTCAAGAGAAAGTAAAAAAATTAAATGAGACTGTAACAGCCAAGTAGATGTCCAACATCTTTTTAAAGCACATGTGTAAGTAAAAAACATCAATGTGCTCATTCCTGCCTCAGCTCACGGGTTCCAGATGATCTTATTACAGGATCTGGTCAGTAGTCACGGGAATAAACCCATCTCAAGTTGACCTAAGTCCCCACAAAGCCTATTCCAGTGGCATCACCAAGTGCCAGCATGGGGACGGAGGGCCTGCACTGAAATATCTCCCTCCCTTCACTGTGAGAAGACAGCAAGACTCCAAGCAGTGTGCCGAGGTCACATAGCTGGCTGGTGACAAGAACAGACCCAGAACCTTGAATTCATGGTTTTAGATGAAATGGGTGTCGTTTGACCCTGCTGGAGGGGATTCCAACAGCAGAGAGAGCAGCCAAAATAAGCAAACAAATACAGGTCCATGGAGCTCAGGGGGAGCTTGGGTTTCAGATCCTCCACCACGAGCACTGCAAACCACATTTCACCTCCGAGTAACCCTCATCTGCTTTCTATCTCCCAAATCTACCCCCGTCACGTCATCCTTACAACGGGATATCGATGCCTTCATTATGGGACCCGTGTACTCTAAATTGGCAAGGCAAACATCCAGCTGTTAAGCATGGTGCAAAGAAAAGTGGGTCACTCACAGCAGGCGGGCGGGCCGGGTGGGCCTGGCAGGTTGTCCAGATGGCCTTGGCTTTTGTGTAAATGCACTCTCAGGGCTAGCTTTGGAAGTGTGACAATAAACGTGTGTGCTTCATGTCTGTATTTGGGATGTCTCCTTGTTCTTAACTTGACCAACTGCCCAGGCATGCAAATCCCAACCTACCCTGAGCCTCCCAAGTAGGGAGATGATGAGAGTACTGTGACCTCACTCAGTCAAATGCCCCCCAAGAGAGGTGGGCAGAGTGAGGTCAGCAGAGGAGTTGCAGGGCCAGGGAGGGCACATCACATCTCTGGTGTGGGAGCGTCCTTGAGGTCTCTGTAATGGCCTGGAGTTGGAGGGGCAGAGTTTGGGGAGGCCTGGGATGAAGAGGAAGACAAGGAAGACATCTCCACCTGAGTAGAAGAAAATGCAGAGCCCACTTTCTCCCCACCAGCCCTGTGTCCCTACTGACGTTCATTCTGTAAGCTTCCTGTTTTCTTCCTCCTCTCCCTGCCCTCTAGCAAGAAGTCCGAGAGTCCAGGCAGTGCTCTTTGAGACAGAAGTGAATTCTGTGCCCTCACCACCTAGGAAGCACACACACCTGTCAGCCATACCCACTGCATGGTGTCTCCCTGTCTGATACTCCTGAAGGCTGCTTGGTCTCTTTGCAGGCTGCCAGACCACAAACTCAGCCAGTTCTGTCTGTCCTATTCACAGCTGTGTCCCAGTGAGCAGTGACCCCCATTTCACAGATGAAAAACTGAACCCCTGAAAATCCAAGTCAGCTCAATAGAAGACCCCCGTCAAGATCAAACACCTACAGCAAGGTCAACCACCAGCCCCTCCTCCCAGAGCCAGGGTCACCCCAGTCTCACATTCACCTTCTGTACTATGGAAGGAGAGGTAGCTCCCAGATCCAGTCATGCAGGTGGGCTCCACCCTCCCAGGTCAGCTCTGCCTAGAAAGATGTCCCGACTCAGTGCCACTCTCTGCCACCATGACCTCCTACCGCTCCCGGCCCCGTCCCTGCTCCAGGCCGAGGCATCTTGGCAGCTCTGCCGCAGCGTCTGTGCGCATGGGGTATTCCTGGCGTGAAGTACATCAGTATCGCTTAGAGGAAGCAAGCTCAATTATTTAACTCTACCTAGATTTAGTTCAAATAGAAGAGTTACAGTGTACATCTGAGACTTCTGGGAAATTGATTTTTCTGCTTAAGATCATTTCATAAGCTTTAGCATGAAAACTAAATCGGGTGCAAACTGATCTCTTAGTAGATACTGAGTGAATTTCCTTTTTCTAAAGACCAGCCGAGCTGAGGATCCCTGCCTGATCCCACTCCAGCACCTGCCACATGTGGTTTATGGTTTGCATAGACCAGAAGGACCCACCAAAATCCGTCACTAGAGAAGACACTTTGACCTATCAGGGACAACCTCAGAACCGGGAGGGGCAGGTGGCAGTGCAACGACCACCTTCAAAGAACACCCTGGAGCCTGGAGCACTGGAGGGCGGGGGGCTTGCTCCCTAGTCCTCAGCCATTGTATGGTGGCTTCTGTCATTTGTTCCTGAAAGCAAAGCCCTCACACGGCAGCAGTTTAACCCTTTTAGTAGGAAGCATCATGGCATGGGAAAGTGCCCTAACCCAAAGGTAGGCCTGGAACTCACTTCGGGGCCTGCAATCAAACTAGCTGATCAGTTTCAGTAAGATACTCAGAGCCGAATGTAAATGGTGTGCTCCAGTTCTTCAAAGGAAAAAGACCCTGCCTGATTATATGGGTACACACAAAGAACTTTCTAGAAGATGGCAGCTTGGGAAATGGGCATGAAGAGCTTTAGGTGAGTTCTTAAAGAACAGGCAGTGTGGTCCCATCACCAGCAGAGCCCCATCCCCTCTGCTTGTTCCTGGGTGGTTTCCTGTGGGGAAGCAGTGTACATACATGTGAGGTGCAAGCTAGAGTTCAAATTACTGCAACAAAGGGGGACGTGTGAGACAAGGAGGCCCCAGTGTGCTTGGGAGCCGACTTTGAAGAGAGAATTCAATTAGGGTGGAGTCCCACCGTGACAAAAGGCCACCAGGCCCAGGAAGTGCTGCTCTTGGCCTTTGGGGTCTCTGTGAGTCCTGTCCCCTGTGGGCAGTAGGACTGATGGGGATAAACACAGACAGTGGCACTGAGAAGCCACCGATTAAGGACTGTGGGGATATTTACTGTCATTACTGCATGTATTAATGTGTAACAGTGTCTGACATATTAAAGATAAAGGCAAAGAACAGAGAGAAACAGAACAGCTCCCTGCCCTCTCCCCTGAGTCAGATGAAATCAAACAGCATGGTAAAGGCCCTAGGTAATGGCATGAGGACCTTGAACTTGGGGAGGAGTCAAGAATAAGGTCTCCAGTGCCCCCTTCAGTCATTCATTGGACTGAAGGAAGAGACGTGTGCTGTTCTTAAGAGCAACATCAAAGAGAACTTTCTACAGTAAGGAAGACGGTCCCTAACTGTGCTGGAGCCCATGAATCAGTCACCAGCTACAGCCATCAGTGACCACTAAACACTGGAAACGCCGTGGGTGCCACTAAGAAAACACAGGCTTTAATTAATTCCCTTTAACTAATTAGCCTAAGGGGTGATTGGCCATTGATCCATTCATTGAGTCCATTTTGGACAGCCATGTGAAGTACATGGACTGGACATCACAGCTGTAGGAGGAGCCAGGATCTACATGATGGACGATTGGGTATGGGGGATGCGGGGGGAGGGGGGCTTCAGAAGCATCACGGGCCCCGGGGGCACGTCTTCTGCACTTCTGTTTCCCACCAGAGCTCTGGCCTGGGCTTCTGCACACAGAGGTTTCTAGGCACAGTGGCTCCCAGCCTTTCCTATCACTTGACCCAAAGGCCACTAGGCTTAGATCTGGATGAAGTGTCTGATGCCCAGACTGGGCACCCCCTCCCATCTGCTCTAACTCTAGCTGACCCCTGGGCCCTCTGTCCTATAGGCAGCTTCCCTAACCTCCAACCCTGACCAGAGTCCACTTCTTCTACCCACCGAAGAAATATTCTGATATTTAGAGTGAACAGTTGTGATCCCGAAAAACAGACTCAGGTGACTAAGAGGGTGTGTGGCTGCTGGGTGGCCTTTGCTCCACTGAGCACTGGGCAGGGTCTCCTAACAAGTCTAATCCAGATGCTGTCCTTTGACCTACTTGCCTGACTCACATTGACCATGAGCCGTTGGTCAGCTGGCCTGGGGAAGCTGAGGTTTTGCTCTAAGGACAGAAACTGCCTTGGAAGAGCTGACATGTGGACACTAATACTTCCCGTGTCATCCACTAAGATTCAATTGAGTTGGGACGGTCAGAATCTGTGAATGCAATCTCATTGGTCTCATGGGTCTGTATAGAGGTAAATCAATCACTGGCACACTGGATCAGGTGGGACCTAATCCAACAACTGACGTCCTGACGAGAAAAGAGAGCTTTGAATACAGAAGATGCCATAGAGAGATGGAGAGTGACAGGAGTGACCCAGCTGTGGGCCGACAGATGCCATTGACCATTGATCACCAGTAACACTAAAAACCCCATGAGAGGCTCAGTTTCTAATGAGAACAGGGCCCAGCACAACCAGCAGTTCAGACCTCTGGTCGCCAGAGCTGTAGCTCAGAGGATCCTTAAGGTTTTAACCTGTCTCAGTTTGGATCAGTTTTTTGGGCACTGACCGAAAACTGGCCTCTGGGGCCACCGGCTGGCCCAGGCTTGTAGCCCTTTCACCTTTGCTTCTCTGGCACTGCCAGCACTTAGCAGGCCATCAGTTAATTCTGTGGATTAGAGAGGAGGTATGTGTAGCTGTTCTGAATCTGTGGGAATCCTTAAGAGGCTAAGGGGTGGGTGGGAAAACGTGCGGAGGACTCTGTGCCTCGCTCTCTGAACACAGACAAAATCTCCAGAAACTGTCACCGTCACCTCCATCTCCCTTCACTCCTCTCCCCTCGACGCCACCTTCTTCCCATCTAACATGGTCCACTAGGCCACTGGATGGGAGCGTTGGTTCAGGCTTGTTTCTGAGTCTTAATGTCCAGAATTAATGTAACATTCATTTTTTTTAAGTTTTCCCACTAGTTGAAACTTGTAATTGAACCATCCTAACAGATTATCAACTTCTTTGGCCTGCTTTAGGCAGAACTCAAAAAATAAAATAAATAAAAATCCAGCAGAGAATGGTCCTCCCCCTTGGTGGCCCTGGCCCATTTGGGTGTGGAAGAGGGACTGAGGAAACAATGAGATGGGGTGGGAGATTGTGTTTCTCTAGGCTGAGAGGTTTTGCGGATGAGATTAAGGTCACTGATTAGTTGATTTTAACATAGAGACTCTGGGATTTTAACATAGACACTCCCTAAAGCAGACAGCCCTCCAAGGCCAAAAACAGAAGATGTCAGACAGGTAGCAGCTGTCACCAAGCCTGTGGTCCAGCTGCGGGTAGTCACAGCAGAGCACCATCAAAGAAAGGGACTTCGGGTCTACCCTGTGAGGAACTCAGAAGCAGGAGCCTCCCCTAGCCTCCAGATGAGAACCCAGTCCTGCCAACACCTTGACTTTGCCCTGTGACATCCTAAGCAGAGGATACAGACAAATCCCCTGGGCTTCGGACTTCAACTCTGGCGGCATAAACGCATGAAACTTGAGGCGATTTGTTATTTGTTCTACAGAAATGGAAAACTGATAGAAGCCTGATAATATGTAAGAAGTTCCAAATCCATAGAACTTGTGGCTGCTCCCTCTGTAAGAGGAGAGAGACAGAGAAACGAGAGAGAGAGAGAGAGAGAGACCAATGGAAGTGCAGGAGGGGGTCCCACAGAGCTCCAGATAGCCAAGACTCCACCAAAGAAACACCTGGGCAGGAAATACGCAGCTTGTAGCAGATGAACCTCTCATTAAAGAGACTTGGGGAAGTCCAGGCCTGTTCCTTTAAAACCTTTATATGTTATAATTTGACCATTATTCTGGGAATACCAAACAAAATACCCAGGGGTCAGCTCAGGCAGAGACTCAGATCAGAAGTTTTTTTCTTCTATAATTGGAACAAAAGATGCTTTCTAATGTGGCCAAGGAAGGTGGGGGAAGAAACAGCCAAGACAGAGAGAGCATCGCACAGAGATGTGCTTCACGTAAAATTTCAAATGGCTTAGTGACAGCTCTGAGAACCTGTCTGGGGATAATTTTATGGAAAAGCAGTCATGATGATATCAATTAGGACAGCAAGAAGGATGCACACTCTGTCATTTTCTGTGGGAAAATGGCTGTTGATTCTCCTTGGCATGCTCCCGCATAGGCACTTTGAAGACCTCTCAACTGCGAAGGGAAATCCACGCGGTGACAGGTTCCCCACAGGTTCCTCCCATCAGTTACAGCTCCATCTTTCATCCTCTACTAAGTGGGGCGCTTAGAACATGTGTCAGTGCCAGCCGTGCCTCCCCGTGCCCTCTGGGTATCCCTGAGCACGTCCAAGCCTCTCCTTCCTTGGGTCTCAGCTTCCTCATCCACCCAGTGGAAATGAGGCCTAGACTTTGCCTTCTGCAAACAGCTTGACCACTACAGCCTAAAAACCCAAAGAATGAACCACAGATGAGGACTATTCCAATCATCTCTGAGCTGCAAGAAGGAAAGGGCACGCGGGTCAGAAAGCGCTTTTGTGTGTGTCTGCCGCCTCGTGTGCTCACTCAGAACGCATTTGCTGCGGAGAAGGAAGGGGGTCGTGAGTGCACACCCGGGAGCCCATGGGCAGGACAGCACAGACTGGAGCCAATGGGCTGTTAAAAACATAAAGGAGGGCATGAAGCGCGGGAGAGGGAGGCGGGGTGGATCTGGGAGGGGTCGGGGTGAAGATGTTCAAAGTACATTGAACGAAATCCTCAGAGAATTAATAAAAATAGTTTTAAAATATATTTACGGAACTGGAGAGACGGCTCAGGAGGACCCAGGTTTGATTCCCATCACCCACATGGCAGCTAAAAACTATCTGTAACTCCATTTCTGGGGAATCTGACACCCTCTTCAGTGTTCCATGGGCACTGCAAGACTCAGTGCACTTACATGCATGCAGGCTTAACAGTCATACACATAAAATTGTTTTAAAAAGCAACATTTACTAAGGGAAGGCTGGGACTGAGGGCAGCTCAGGCAGAGACTGACCAAGTACCTTTTCCAGTCCCATCAACCCCCAGTCTCCACTCTGCGGTTCCAAACTAGAAAGTGCCACAAGGCCAGAAAGGGAGAACAAGGGGGAATTTTTCACAGGGAGAGGAGAGCACGGTGCTGAATCTCTGTAATGGAGAAGGTTGGTATCAAGCCAGAGCCTCTCAGCTAGAAAATCTGGCTCTGGTCTTCACTTTGCCGGGCAGGAGGGGGTCAGCAGGGCCTGCAAGTTGAGTGACTCCTAAAAGAACAAAGTTCGCAGTCCCGAGTGCTACTGTGGACCTGCGTAAGCTACGATGCTACGAACAGAGATGTTTTAAATGTGTTAAACATTTGTTCCTCCGACTTTTTTTTTTTTTTTCTGAGACTGCACTGACAGGGCCTTCCTTAAACATTATTTGAATAAAGGCTCATTACTCTCAGTCCAAAGAAGTTCATTAGGAAGAGATGGCTTTGGAAAGGAATCAAGAAGCTCGCCTTTCTTCTCAGCAGTGAATTGCATTAGCTACTTCCTAGTTATTTAAATCTTGAAATAAAAGATGTAAACGCGGCAGTGACATCTTAAGATCATTGCGGAGGCCGGTCTTGCATGCACAAAAAATGCCCAGCTGGTCTGCAGATAAAACAGATTGATAATTAGTTGCAAAATGTAACATTTCATCAGGAATATTTTGAATAATCCAATTTATCTTTGTCAGATATGCAGCACATATTTTTCTGGGGAGCAGCTTTGTTCTTTAACATAATATTATAATTTCAGGCTGCTAATGAAGGCGCCCGCCGGCCGGCCCGGCCTTGATGTGCGGCGTGGCGGGGAGCGCGCGGCGGCCAGGGGACCCATGCGCCGGAGCGCGCCGCGCCCCGCTGCCGCCACCTGCCCGCCGCGGTGCGGGCTGCGGGCTGCAGGCCCCGGGCCGCGGGCGATCAAAGGGCCGGCGGGCGGCGGGGAGGGCCACCCCGGCGGGCGGAGCGCGGGGCGGCGGGCGGGAGCTCCACCGCTCGGCTTCCAATTAACGTGGAAAGGCGTGCGGCCGGGTGGGACGCAGAGGCAGGAGGCCTGCGCGCGTGCCAGCTCGCGGGTGGCTGCAGAGCCTGGGGCTGTCCCGAGGGCGCGTCCCGCGGCACCGGCGGCCCACCGACAAGGGAAGGCATTAGGGGAGGGGCCGCGGCGGGGTTGCAAGTCGCAGTACTCGCTGCAGATGCAGGATTGGGGGTCCCCCAGCGTCTGGTGACACCAGGCCGCACTGCTGTGCAGTCTTGGAGGTGGGGTGGGGGGAGCAGTTCATCACTGTGAAGCCTACTTGAAACCCCAAACCTTGTGTTTGCGCCTAAAGGGGCAACTTTGTGTCCGCTCTGCCTCCATTCCACCCCCGCCCCGTCCACGAGGGAGTCCTTTTCCATGAAAGAAGCCCCAGTCTTGTAGAGACCTAGATTGGGACGCCCAGAAATGATATCAGCCCTTTTCTCCAGCGATCATACTTCCCACAATTCCACCCAGTGGCCTGGGTCCTGGGTGCGACCGGATGGAGGAAAAGTGCTGACGCGGTTTGAAAACTAACTGCCCCTTCCCAAAACGGGCACGAGGTTTGGCTTATATTTTGTGCAGATAGCCACCAGACACGTACTGGGTGTGCAAAACTGTTACCTCACTTAAAAGTTTCCATTTCAGCTGTGCCTATGCAAACCTGCATTTGTGTTGGAGTTCGGTAGTAGTTCGCATTTTCAATTCGGGTCTTGTGCCAAGATTAAAATATTCTAACTCATAGTTCGGAAACTGGTTGATTGATACCTTGATCTGATACCAAACTCCCCTGCACAGTGTGTCCTGGGTGTTCTCTCTCCCTCTCCCTCTCCCTCTCTCTCTCCCTAACAGCCCCACACCTTGGTCTTCCTCAAGCCCAGAGGAGGCCCAGCCTACCCCACTGGGGTAGTCATGCTTCTAGAACCAGAGGCAAGAATTGAAACCATGACATTGGATGAACCTGTCCGTTCATCTGTGGCACCCAACATGAAGCTGGAAATTCTTCAGACAGGAGCTTGAGTCTGGATAGAGAGGAGACCTTCACTGTGGTCATAAGTGAAAAAGTCAAACACCCAGTCACCAAGATCTTGCAGAATGGGGACCATGATGGCCACACAGAGCCCACTCCCCTGAGTGTGTCATGCTCCTTGGTTCTTGGTACTAATGCAGCTAAGGCTTCTGTGTCACAGTAGGAGGGTCCAATGGCTTCGCTGTGGGTGGGGTGAGCCTATGCTGAAGAATGAGCCATTCATGAGGCTTGTGTGAGAACCAGGTAGAGACTAGGGTGAAGCCTGGAAGCTCATTGTGCTTATGAGAAGAGGAGCCAATGAGAAAGAGGTCGGAACCCAGATGACTCTAGATGAGTCTCTGCTACCTAGTGAGCACACATCCTTCTCACCCTGCAGCCTGTGAGGTACATCTCTGGAAGAGCTGGACCTGGAAGAGCCTGATGACTGTCCTCGGGTGGGGTCGGATGGCCATGTGGGTACTGGACAGTGATGAGCTTGGAACCCAGCACCTAGGTCCCTTCTCTGAAAGTGTGTGTGTGTGTGTGTGTGTGTGTGTGTGTGTGTGTCTATTGAAGGACTCCTTTTTATAAATGTCAACCAAGTCCCTAAACCAAAGTTCTCTCCTGTAGCCATCTCCTTGGAGCCGCAGTGACTCTGACTCCTTCATCCTACCTATTCTTGAGTCCTAGAGATAAATGAAGTTAGGGTTAGATCAAGGAAGCCATGTGCTGTGGTTAGGATGTGGCTCATCCCTGCCACAACTCATGCTGAGGTTTTTCTTTCCCAGTGTAAGAACAATGAGGGAGTCGTGAAATAAGGAACCTTCTTCATGATGGATTAATGATCTTCTCCAGAGACTGGCTTAGTTCTTTCAAGACTGGATTAGTTAAGACAGTAGATTGTTATAAAGAGTTTGGTTTCTGGGGCTTGGAGAAATGGCTCAGCAGTTAAGAGCACTGGTTGCTCTTGCTCCTCTAGGACCCAGGTTCTATTCCCAGCACCCACATAGCAGCTAACAACTGTCCCATAACTTCAGTTCCATGGGATCCAATGCCCGCTCCTGACCTCCGCAGGCATTACACAGCATGGGTGCATTTACATATATGTAGACAATATACTTATACATGTAAAATTTTTTGATTAATAAAATATTTTAGAATATTTGGTTTCTTCTACTAGCACTTTCTTGCTTTTTCTCTTAGCATAGTGTACACACACACACACACACACACACACACACACACCATTCCAGCTCCCTACGATCCTTCATTTTGTGAACCAGTCAGGGGTTCCCTCCAGGTTGTCAGTACCATCCTATCTGAACTTTTCCAGAATTCTGAGCCAAATTAATCTCCTTTCTTTAAAAAGCATCTGGGCTTAGGTATTTTGTTGCAATGCCACAAAATGGTCCAGGACATACTTCCTTGGGCCAGTGGGTGCTCCTCAATCTAACTGCCCCTCCATCTTGAGCCTTCTCTAGAGGAGGCCTACTGTACCTGGCCTGCCTTGGCTGAGCCAGGCTCAGGCAGCTCCACATCCCCTCACGTTGGCCCTGTGTCTTCTCCTCACTCTGTCATGTTTCCTCGCTTCTCTGTATAGCCTTCAGGCACTACTTTCCAGGGGAGGACCCCTAGGTCCACCCTGAAGGAAGTCATTTGCCTATCCTCATCAGTGATATGGCTCCTAGATCCCTCTCCTACTGTTGTTATCTGTAGGCTTTCTAACACTCCCAGGAAGCTGTCCGGTGGAAACAGGGGCCCTGCTTACTTAGCATACAGTCACCGGAAGAAACGTGACGAGCAGCAGGAACATTAGCACTGACATCACTGAAAGGCGCAGAGCTGAACCATCTCTAAACAGCAGATATATATTTTGATGTATCACAGAAACAGATGCTGAGTTTTGGTATAAAAGTGAGTGTGATTTTGTATGTTTATGTACATGTTTGAGGGGGTACACATGTACACAGATGTAAAGACCAGAGGTCAACATCAGGTGTCTTCTTGCATTGCTCCTTAACTTATTTTTTGAGACAGGCTCTCTCACTGAAACTGGAGTTCACCAATTAGCTATACTTGATGGCCAGCAAGCACCAGAGATCCTCCTGCCTCTGCCTCCCCAGCGCTGGGGTTGTAGGCACACAAGACCACAGCTGGCTTTCATATAGGTGCTGGAGGTCGAACACAGAGCCTCATTCTTGTGTAGCAAGCACTTTACTCAGTGAGCCATCTCCCCAGCACAGATTTTTTTTAATGTGAACTAAGATGATTTTTTTTTCTGGGATCCTAAACAAGTTCTAAAGCAGATCTCTTTGAAAAGTCCAATATGAACATTTTAAATAATACAAAGGTTAATGAAGGCTTTCTGTTTTCCCTCCTAAGCACAACTTTGTAATTCTTGCTTTCTTTCTACCTTTCTTTTTCTTTTTTTTCTTTTTTGTTTTTTGCACAAGTATTTGAATTGCTGGCGTGTTTACTGGCATATGTGTAGTGCCCATAAAGACCAGAAGAAGACAACAGAACCAGACCACCATGTGAATTCTGGGAGTCAGGCTGCGTCCTCTGGAAGAACAGAAAGCACTCTTAACCCTTGAGCTACCTCACCAACCCAAGACTATAGGATGGGTCAATGTATCTGTCAGACAAGATCCCAGAATCCTTTGCTCAAAGAATTGCTGAGTCTCCAGGACAGCTCCTGCCCAGCACAGGAATAACTCACGTGTGACCACCGATGGACCCCCACCCCATCCAGAGGTTGTGAGCCGGCAGGTCCCGCCAGTGTCCTTCTTTCCAAGTCACCTTTCCCTTCACTTAGGATGACACTCGTTTCATGGTCAAGACCCTGAGGATGCTCTAATGTATTGGCATTGTTTACAGAATTGTCAATCACCTAGCCAGGAGAGGAGAATCACAGGAGGATTCAGACAAGGGACTGGTAAACACTGAAGGTCCCTGGAAGAGTCTGGAAGGATTCGGCAATAAGAGACACACCGGGGATCATACAGAAGGACCTTGCACAAATGGCTCGCACTCCACAGTTATCCAGGCCCCGTCCCTATAATGCATTTGTCCCCAGGACTTCATCTGGAGAGCCCCTTTCTTCCTTGTGCTAGTAAAATCCCATCTTCAAAGCCTAAATCAGACTTGTCTGCTGCTGTCTCCTTCCTCTGAACCCCAGTGAAAGTTGCACCAGGGGCTCCCCTCTACACAGGAAAACATTAGCTGGGTGTCATCTCAGAGACTGATGCATGCCCCAGGGTCTTATGAACCAAGTGGCTGTTCTTCATGGAGATGAGGCAACACACATCCACTAGAGAGGCATCCCGAGAACCTGCATTAGTCCTCATGAGCAGGTAGATTCAGCCCCCAGAGAGGGCAGTGAGACAGAGATGGGGCAGGGACAAAGAGAGATGAGGCAGAAGTTGTGTGTATGTGAATGTGTATGTGTACCTACTACATGCATGAAGGTGTCTGCAGAGGCCAGAAGAGGGAAGGCCTCAGATCCCCCTGAACTGGAGTCACAGGAGGCTGTGAGCTGCTTGATGTGGATGCTGGGTTCCAAGCTCTGGTCCTCTGCAAGAGCAATAAGTACTCTGAATTGCTCAGCCATCTCTTCAGTCCCAGTTCTATATAATTTTGCTGTTCTATAACTCTGAAGCTTTTATCTTAAGTTTTTAATATTTATTTTTATTTTTATGTGTATTAGTACTTTGACTGCATGTGTATAAGTGCATCACATTTGTGCAATACCCACAGAAGCCAGAAGAGCCTAGAACTGGAGTTACAGACAATTGTTAACCATCATGTAGGTGCTGGCAATCAAACCCAGGTCACTTGGAAGAACAACGGGGATTCTTAACCACTGAGCCATCTCTCCAGCCCCTATCTTAATTTTTTTAATTCTTAACTTTATTAGAAGCAACCAAAAATTTCATAAAACTCAACTACTTTAAAACAAAACAAAACTTTTATATTGAATGTATTTGTGAAGATTTCTCTAGGAGAGATATGTCTATAGATGAGGATATTTTTTACTTCTCTGCCTCTCATCCCCAACTACCCACCAAAAGGTTAAACCCAAGCATCAAGGCTTGAAGCTCTAAAATTGTGGGCCACCAATAAGCCAAGTGCAGTCAATACTAATGCATTTAGACCAAGCCCTGGGGAAACGATGGGAGTTTGGGCAAACCAGGCATAGACAGGTAAGTGGGGATTCTCAGCTGGACCCTGAGTGTGGAAGCCAGGGCGAGGCAGGGCGGTGTCGTGGTAGGTCAGTGTGAGCACTGGCACCCAAACGGTGCCCAGCCACGGGAGCAGATGCAGGAAGGACTCAGGTGGCCGGCACTGACCGTGGCGGGAGACAGGCTTCAGTGCTGGCTGAACCCACTAACGCCGGGGCTCTCCTCCTCCCCTGGGTCCCCTTCAGCCCCAGAAAAGCAGAGACGTCTAATACTCCACAGAGAGGGCTCGTTCCTGGCTGACTCTCCTTTCCTATTGTGTGTTTTCTCTCTTCCAACCTCTTGAGTTTTTCCTTTCAATATGCCAATCACAGCTGACGATGTTCTGTGTCTTTTTGTATTCTATTTTCTGGCCTTCTCAATGGACTATGAGCCCAGGATGGGCAGAGATCGCATCCATCTTCCTCAGTGCATTCCCACTGAACACATAGTAGGTGCTCAGGAATTTCTGTGGGAAGAGACCAATGTGTTACTGGCACCTGGCTCCTCTCACTGGGCTGAGATCCACGACAAAGCCCCAGAGAGGCAACCCCAGTATCAAGGTTGCTGAGAGCAGTCATTCTGGGATTGTGACTCCAAAGGAACACTCATATTCCTCATAATCAAGTAATTCCAATTGGTCCTCAGGACACACTTTTCCAAACAGCACTTCACGTGGCCCCTGCACCCTGACTCCACCACTTCCCACAGGGTTCACTTGACTCTGAAGAATTTCAAAGTTTCCCACAAAGGAGTTGCGCTGAGCTACAGGTTCCTTGAAAAGGAGTTCAGAGCTGAGCCCCCAACCCTGGGACATGCAAAGCATTATGGGTGGTGCAGAACTTTTCTTAGAGAGTAGAGCTGAATGGTCCTGAATGCCAGGGACAGCTCAATCACAAATACCCCCTCATCTAGGTGGCAGGATGGGCACAAACAGAACAGCAACAGACACCAGAAAGAAAGGCCTCTCTGCCCCACAGCTCAGTCTGTAGCCCGCCTACCATCTGGGGATAAATCAATTCGCAGCAGCTGCAGACAGCCATTTCCGTGAGAGTCCTGCTCAGCCTAACCGGAGAAGTGTGCTAAAAGTTAAGGGGCCTTCATCACGTTCAAAACACCAAGTTTTCTAACCATAAATTTATCTCACCAGATTCCTGAGCTATAAAGTCACCTCCACTCTTCCTTGTAAATCAAGGGGTGGGAGGTTCCTATTTCCCGGTGTGTGCCAAATTTGCTATTTAGCCTGTAATTAGGGAAAAATGCATGTCACTAGAGTTACAAAACCCAGAGAAGGCATGTGATGGCATTGGCGTCTAATATCTGCCTTGACTCTGTGCTTTTTTTGTAAACTCTTTATTACATTTATTTATTTATTTATTTATTTATTTATTTATTGGGGGGGGGTGCTACATGTGGAAATCAGAGGACAGCTTGCTGGAAGTTGGTTCTGTCTTTCTATGTGGGTCCTGGGGATCGAACTAAGGTCATCAGGTTTAATGGCAACTGCCTTAACCTCCTGAGCCATCTCACAGGCCCTGACTGTGCTTTACAAGGGTTGATTCTGTAGAGAGGTAGGAGGACAATGCCACCCAGTGTCCGAAGCAAAGTCTTTTACCTAGTGTGGCTACAAGAGGGTGTGGACCGATAGACAATGCCTTCAGGTGTGTGGGAGGAACTAGGAGTTGAGGTCACCGCACCACAGCACCAGACCCAGCCCTCTGCCCCCAGCAGCACTGTGCTGGAGTACGACAGTCCAGAGAGAAGCTGTTTCCTAAGTCTCTAATGGCAACTACAGAGAGCTCTTCACATTCGCTCCCATTTTCTTCTAGGGTTTGTGAGATGTGCATGTATCTGAGCTGCTTTCTCCTTCAGAGAACACCCTAAGTTATCTGAGCTGCTTTCTCTTTTCGGGTACACTCTAAGTTCTATTTTGTGGTGCACCTTGGTTTCAATCATCGGAAGTCATTTCTCACTGAAGTCATCTCTACATGCGGTGTGATTACACGTTGCATAAATAGTCATATTATCTCATGCTTTGGTTTTCAGTACAGATGCTGCTTTATAGGCGCAGCTTCCACTAGTGAAACCCACATGAATTAAAACCCAGCATAGAACTGGGGAAATGGGCAAGAAGCCCCAACCTTCGCCAAGAACTACTGAAAGCTGATCACTACCGGGTGAGGGAGAGCTGATCTTCTTTAAGGGAGTGACCCTAGATGGCTGACCAGGCTCCAGTGGATGAATTCATTCCCTCTTACCAAGGGACATCTGGGAACACAAACTTGACCCTATAGGCTTTACCATGAATACATAAATACAGAATTCATGAAATCCAGTGGGAGGTTATGGGGAAGTACAGAGAGGGGAGGGGTCTAAACATGACCAAGATGTAGTGTATGAAGTACAATAAAAATATATATTGAAAAAACAGTTTTAAAAGAAAAGAAAAACACATGTATAATCCATACTCAAACAAATGTTAAAGAAAAAAGGTGAGAGCAGAAGCAATCACGTGACAGAAAGATCCTTTTTATCAAGATTGGAAGCCACGGCGCTTGAGGAATCGACTTGGGAGGAGCTGTAGCCCTGTTGAAGTGAGGCTCGCTTTATTCCTACCAATGGAAAACTTGTCTGTTTCCTTTTACACATCCTCAAAACACAAAAGCAAGAACAGCAATAGCTCAGAATGTCTTCCTTAATTTTAATCAGGAGAGAGCTAAAAGCAGTTCTTCCTAAAGCGCAGCTTTGTGAAAGCAGAAGCTTTGGCGAACATTTCCTGTTGGGGAGTTCATCTTCTGGCCACACCTCCCGCTCTGATTTCAGCCACCCAAAAATTCTAAAGGTGAACAGCACAGACCCTTCTATCTGATTGTCCCCAAGACCTTGGCCTTCATATTTAAAATGTCACTCAGAGCAGCTTCAGGCTGGTAGCTGCTCCTGGAAGGGGCGGTAAATAACACTGCCTCCATTTGCACAGGAGCCCTGCGTGCAGAAGCCGCTCCAAGTGCATCTGAGCAGAACACCTTGGGACCCACTATTGGAATGCCACCCCATTCGATGCCAGGCACCCCACGCATCCGCTTTTAGGAGGGAAGTGAGGAGCAGCTTGCCCAATTGGAGCAGCAAGGGGACTTAGAAAGACAGAATGTAATTACCTGAACTGGAGCCCAGCCAAGGCACTAGGGCTGTTAAAATGGGAAGAAAAACGAAAAAAAGTCAAGGAAAAAAAATAACCTTAATTCTCCCAGCTGATAACAAAAGCCTGAGCTTTTTCTTCTGCTTGTAATTTGGCAATGTGGGGTGTTTAAATCATTCCTAAACAATAAATACAAATAAAACTTCCAAATTCCAGCAGCCTCTTCTGACACCACAGCTCACTGCAGGGTCTTTGTCCCTGAGCGGGTGGGAGCCTTCGCAGGGCATGGCAGGTGTGCTTCCTTCAGTGCCAGTTCTACAAAAGCAGCAGGATCTGCCCACTGGCTGACCAGGTATGTCCGTGTCACACCCTCCGAAAAGCAGACACCATGTCCAGGGCCACTGTGAATGAGGCAAATATTGCTTGAACTGTTTCCACAGGGACAGTTTCCTTTCTAAATCTGACCTTAATTCAGACGAAGAGAATAAAATAATACTATCACCCAAAGCATTTGAAATCTTATAGAGGCCTTTAGCTGGACATCTTTTCTTTCTACTCTGACTTTTTTTTCTCCCCAAAAAGTAAAAGTGGAAAAAGAACATTCTTCCTCCCGAAGGTCTGGGAGTTTCACATGTGCTGAAAATACCCATCGGTGGAAGGTGAGTGCCAGTAACGTCACATGCGTCTCCCCAGGAGTATTTGGCCCGCTCCTAATTTCACAAATAGCAGAGGCATGACCAGATGTACAGACTTGACTCACAAGGCCATTCACTGCCCCCGTGCCATGACAGCCTTTGACAGCCAATTGCTAAGAACCGGCTCCTCTCTCAGTCAGGAAAATTGTCCACAAGAAAATTTCAGTTAGGCTGCAGTTTGTGTATTTTCCCTGAGAGGAGGAATGAAACAGCCCAACTGGGCACCTCTGACTTCTTTGGGGAAATGCACAGCTGTGTGGCCCAATAGAGCTGGGATATCTTTGTAAAGCCAATTAAGCAATGAAGTCCAGTCTGCTAATTCATTAGAAACTGGGAAAACTATTCTTTTGTGTCCCCAATAAAATTAGGAACGGGAATTTACTATTGAATCTAACTGTTCGTGCTTCTATAATGTTGAAAACACAGGGTTTTTTTCTAGCTATCTAAGATATCTGCACATAAGTTTTTAAAGCAATTAAGATATGGCATCCAAAAATTCTAAGTGTGACATGAAGGAGGAAAGGAAGGAACGAAGGCAGGAGGCGGGAGCTGCTGTGGGCTCTCCTGTGAGCACCGGCTTGGTGTTGTCAGAAATGCCAGCGATAACTGCGTTAGCCCTCCATCCTTGTTCAGTTTTGCACAACTATAAATATTTCTATGATCCTTGATTGAATTAGTTTAAATTTTTTAAGTAAAACTGCCTTCAGTTCTTTGTTTATGGTTCTACAAAACCTTGCTTTATACAATAGGCAGGAAGCTGTCTTGTCTAAGCTGGGAATCTCAGCACTCTGAGCTCAGCAGTCTCACATCTCGGAGAGCTCCAGAGTGTTTCAGAGAGCCAGTTTTACGGCTCAGCCAGCACAGAGGAGCTGTTGTGGAGAGCCTGATGGTGCTCACATAGACACTGGGGACAGAGGGAAACAGCCTCCTGAACTGTTCTCATCACTCTGATATCTGCTGCTTTCTGAACTCTGCCCCCATCATTGGACTTGAATCCTCGAGACATCACAGGCTGCCACTGAAAAGCCATACCTTTCTTCTCCCCTGTTAACACAGGGTCCAGCTCACCCCAGCCAACTCCTATGGCACTCTCTGTATTGAGCCTTGCCCCCACTGTGTGGCTCTGGTGTTTGGGTGGGTCTCCATTTCCACACACACGGACTCCACACAAGGGTGACCCCAGCGGCCCAAGCTGTTCCCCACTTATAAGCTCTGAGAAGCAAATGAATGTAACAGATACCCCAACCCATGCCAACTCCCATAAAATCAGGGTGTGAAGCGCAGGGGAGAAGGGATTCTTATTAATAATTCATTCCCAGCAACCCCTGGAGCAGTCTCACTGTGATGTGCTCTGCGGAATGCTTCAACACACTAATTAATATTTTCAAAGTGTTCCACGGGCCCCTTTTAAAAGCATTTTTGCCATCATTGAATGGTGCGCATTATAAAGGAAAAGATCAATCCTATCCCCGATCCTATTGATGAGCTGTCTAACTGAGCAGGGTATGTGGAGTCGACAGCAGGCTTTTTCCTCCCTTTAGAATCACTCCCTGAGTTCCAGGCAGGACACTGGCGTCTCTTCTGAGACCCACCGTTCCTCCCAGCAGTACTGGGCACAATCAAGGGAGGCAACTACCAGAGCAGAACCGCCCAGGCAGGGTCTCTGCCTCACACTGCACAGTCTGATGACCAAGACAAAGACCCAGAGGATGGGGAGGCACAATAGAAAGAAAGGGCCCCTGGCCAGCAGTTCTTCTGGGTCCAAGGCCATCTTAAAGTGGGCTTTTGATTCTTGATGAACACATGCAGGAGACCACAGGCTGTCCAAACTGTTCCCTGCGGACGTCTCTCCCATGCAGGACCCTTGGGGATGGAAGTCCTCACTGTCAGAGTCCCTGGGGCTCAGTACATTGCTGCAAAGCGAAGCTCACCCAACTGCAGCCTTTCAGGAGTAGAAGTGGCCCTCCCAGCAGCAGAGACAGAACCCCAAAGGCTGTCCCCCTCCACGGGCAGTCAGTGTACACATCACCATGATTCTTCCTAAATGTTACCTGGAGACTGTTTCTCAATTTAATCAATTATGTCTATCGATCTGGGCATTTACAAGAACAGGAGAAGAACGGCTTTTGCCCTCTACTCTCCTGCATTGAAAAAAGTGATTTACAAAGTCAAATGGGTTAACTTGGAAAGAACCACTTTCTAGAGCAAAGGCTCTTCCCCCAGGAGGTATGAAGGGCCCTCCAAGGGGGTCAGGACCAACGGGGCCTCGGAGACCTTTGGGCACATGTTACCTTCCCAGGAGGCTGTGACCACACAGCTCTTAGACAGCTGACAAGTATGCCCACTGGGTACAAGGTAAGGACAGGGATTTATTCTTTATGGAGGTGAACTCAGAGCATACAATGAGCTACTTCACAGTGAGTGACTGCGAGCCAGTGACTTCCTTCCCCACAGTATGTGACCAGGAATTCTACTTGGTTCGTTGATAAGCAATCCCTTATGTGCGCCTCGCTCTGCCCCAGCAGCAGAGGAAGTGGGCTTTGGTCTGTGTGGCTCTGCTTTTTCCCATGCCTGGTATAAATGAAGTCCTCCATCTTTGGTCCTTTGTGTATAGCTTCTTTCACTTAGTGTGATGCTCCCAACTGTCTTCCAGGTTGTGATGTGTTTCAGCACCCTATTCTGTGTGTGAATGTGTATGTGTGTGCGTGCGCACCCGCACACACACACACACACACACACACACGAGTGAGTGTGGAGCTCAGAGGCCAGTATCAGATCTTTCCCGATTGCTTTCCACCTTAAGTGTTTTGAGACAAAGTCTTTCACTGAACCTGGAGCTCACCCATTTGGCTCGATTGGTTGGCCAAATGAGCTCCAGGAAGCTACCTGTCTCTGCCCTCACCCAACAGCTGTGGTTACAGCGACCCACATCCATAGCACCATGTCCAGCATTTAAATAGGTGCTGAAAATCTGAACTCAAGTCCTCTTGGCTGCGTGGTTAGCAGTTCACTCACTGAGTCATCCCCAAGCCCACGTCATTCCTCACTAGAGTCCAGGCCTCTTGCAGTGTGCTGGGCTCATTGTGTTCGCAGTCTTCTCACAAGCATTCCAGCTTCCATCTTTTGGCTATGGAAATAGTGCTGCTGTAGACATTCTGATAAAAATACATGTTTTAGTCCATATTTCCAGTTCTGTGGTGGATTTATCAAAGGAGCAAAGGTGCATGTTACATGATAATTTTGCATTTAACCTACAGAGGAGTCGGTGGTGCTTTGACAGGACTCTGCTCGGTGACAGAGAGCTGCTGCAGACAGGGGCTGAGGAGGGGCCTGTGGCCTTCTAATAAGCCATTTAGAGATTTCCAGGGGATTCTTTCAAAGAAATGACCACTCCCCATAAGTATGTCATCTTCAATCACTGAAACCCACGTGACTTTGTGTTAAGAAAGCTAGGGAGAGGACTAGCTCAGCAGTTGGAGCCCGGGCTACTTTTGCAGAGGACCCGAGTTTGCTTCTGGGCACCCACATGGCAGGCTAACAACCATCTGTAACTCCATTTCTAGGAAATCCAATGCCCTATTCTGGTCTCTGCAGGCATTGCACGCATGTGTGCACTTACATGCATGCAGGCAAAACATTTGCACACATAAAATAAAAAATTTTAAAGAAAGCTATGGAGAAGATGAGCAAAACCACATTATTCCTCTGGTTTAAAACCTGTGCTATCTCAGGCATGGTGGAGCAGCCTTTAATCTCAGCACTCCAGAGGCAGAGGCAGGCAGATCTCTGTAAGTTCAAGACCAGCCTGGTCTACGTAGCAGGTTCTAGCCAGCTGGGACTACAGGAAGACCCTGTCTCATAAAGACAAAAAAAGACAAAAAAAAACCTATGCTGTGAAGTCCTTGTCCTGACCTGTGGGATCCTTCCCAGCAGCCCTCCATCACCCTCAGCCCGTCCCTCCAGACCCAAGCTCCCTGCATACTTGGCAGCTAGCCACTCACACATCTATCCCCTCCTGAGGGTCCACACTCTGCCTTATGTTCCAAAGCTACTCTTCCTTTCGGTATCCCAAAATCACATCTTGGAAACTCCCACTTGCCCTTCCAGACCCATTGAGATGGCCCCTCCCTGTCTCTCCAGGTTGAGATAACATCTCCATCCTCTGTCTTCCAGAACTTTCCCTCCCATATCTATCAGGACCGGGGTGTCCCACAGAGCAAGACCTTCACCCTGCAGTAGTAACTTTCTGACATAGCACACTGCCAGGCCAACCTGAACTAAGCACACGAACTAAGAAGGAAGGTGGTGAAGCCGCAACACAGGGCTGGTATTTCCTTCACCACAGTTCCTTCCTGATGCACACTGAGCACTCACCATGCTCTTTCCCACTGCTAGCTGGAGAGTGCACACATACATCTCGAGTACAGTGCACAAAGAAGAGAGTTTGTGGAATGAATCAGCGAGTGGCCTAAGGGCTTGCGAATGGGAGGTCCACATCCCAAAGCCTGCTCTCTTAGTTCTGTGTAACCGAGCAGTTCCAAAGCCACTGTCCAGTTCCAGGACACAGCAACTTCAGTTCCCCAGGCCGCAGGGCACGGGTGCCTCTGCTGTCCCTGTAGGAGTCTCTGGGCAAGGCAGGAAAGAGTGTAGGTATTAGTTACGTTGCTGTTGCTGCCATAAAGCACCATGACCAAGGGAACTTATCAAAGGGTTTATTTGAGTCTGTCTGTCATGGCGGAAAAGCATGGTGGCAGGAGGTGCCGGAGCAGGAGCAGAAAGCAGAGGCTCATATCTTCAAGCAGACACAGGAAGCAGAAAATGACTGGAGATCCAGCAAGGCTTAAGAACTCTCCAAGCCCATCCCAGTGATGTGCTTTCTCCAGCATGGTCACACCGTCTAAGACCTCTCGAAACAGCACCACCAACTGCGGACAAAATGTCCAAATAATTGGAGCCTGTGGGAGACGTTCTCATTCAAACCACCACAGTGCAGGGCAGCCTCACGGGGGTGCATCCTGCCTCAGGTGGCACATCCTTGGATCTCTCCTCTAGCGGATGCCAGGGAGGAGCTGTGGGTCACATCAAGTGCCCAGAGGAGTAGAAGCACCATGCACCTGAGTCCCATCTATGGCCTGCAGGCAGCTGCTCACTACACACACAACTCCAAGAGTGGCCACTTAACTTGGAAAAGTGCCCACAAGCCATCTCAGATAGCAGGAAGTAGCTGAGCAGGACTGGTAACAGACAGGAAGCCTGCATTGCCAGAGAAGGTAACACTGGGCCCTGGAGACAGCGTCTGGGTGGAGCATCCTGTCCTTCTAAGACAGTGAGTCAGACTCACACCTGTTCCTGTCATTTCTGCCTATACTGATAGAGCTCCTCCACTCAGAATATTTTCCCTTAGTGCCCCATCTGCTCTAACATTGCCCTCTTAAGACATCCACTAAGCTCCAATCACATCCGCCAACACCCCCACCAGCTCCTGTCACTGAACCCCACTCTGCACTCCTCACTAATCATGTGCAGATTCCCACAGAAAACCTTAATCATCTAGGAAACTTGAGATGTCCTATCTTCCCACCCAAGACAATTCAACCTCCCTCAAGGCAGAAGTCCTGCTAGGACACCTGGTATACACACCTTATAGATGGAAACAGAAGGATGCTTAGGAGCAAACGGGACTCTCAACCAACAGCAGAGCTTAAAAATGACCTCAGTAATGATGCCCCCAAACCCCTTCTTAAGGTCCCCTTGAACAACAGAGGAACAGCTGGCATAGTGCAGGCCTCAGAGTTCCCACATGTTAAGGGTTGTTTGAAGAGATAAGGCTCTGAGGAGATCTGTATTCATGAGAGATGTTCAAGCTCAGCTGACCTGTACTGCCCCAGTAGCTTAGATCAGAGAGCACTCCCCCACTTTCTAGTGTCCTGGGAAGGGGCGCACTGTAATCAGGATAATGCTAGCTGCATGATCCCTGCAACATGGAAAACAAAGTAGTTGAACCAGGAAGAAAAAGTATTCAGCTGCTCAAGATCACCTTTGGGCTGAAGGTCAAGCTGAGTTGATTATGAAACTGATAGGAACATTCCAGAAAGATGACTGAATGACATTCTTGAATGTTAGAAAAGGGGCTGAGGGACCCTAAGCAAGTCGTATGCAGTCAACCAAAGCATCTTGGTCACTGCACTGCTGCTTGTCAAGTGAGAGGACCAAGGCTCAGGACAGAACTTTAGCCACGTGAGTGCCACGCAGCAGAACCAGAACTGGGTCTCCTGAGAGAGGCCTTTGCTGGGGTATCCCAGCCCAGAAGCGGGGCTGCTCATCTCAGGAGACGGGGGAGGAGGTTCCACTCAGAGGCCCAGGGTGAGAGTGACCAGGCATTCATCAGGATGGGTATTGAGAGGCAAACACCCAAGGAGTAGGTGCCATGTCCTCCACCTGGCCCTGCCACCTTCCCATCCCAGCCAGAGGCTAGGGCATCTGAAGAACAGGACATGGACATGACAGTCCAAACCGGTAAGTCAGACCTTCCCAAAAGACAGTCAGTGAGCAATGGCAAAAGGTCTCGTGGCACCTTCCAGAGCAGAAAGGAGGACTGCCAGGGTCCACCTCGCCAACCGGCCACTCTAGCCATACTCCTCAGGCTCTCGTGGACCCACTCTCTGACCACTCCCTTCTGTGAATGCGTCTGGATCCATAAGCAAGTCTTCAGTTGTTCAGATCAGAGCCATGTGTGTGGACCTGAATCAAGAATAGCAAGTGAGGGCTGGGGAGACAGTTCAGTGGCTAAACACTTGCCAAGTAAGGGTGAAGACTAGCATCTAGATCCCCCAAAGCCATGTCAATGCTGGGTGGATGAGGCAGCCTCAGCAGGTAGAGATGAATCCCTGGAGCAAGCTGGCCAGCGGGTCAAGCCATATCAGCAAGTTCATTGACTGTGGCAACAAATGACGTGAAAGAGCGACTGAGGATGCCGAGACCTCCGCACGTGTACATGGCATGCATACCCCATATACATATGCACCACACATGTAAAACATACAAAGACATGCATATACACGTGCATAACATACATGCACACACACACGAAAATGGAAAAAGGAAAAGAAACAGTGAGTGGTCCTGCCCTCCAGTCACTGCACTCACAGGCGGAGCATGCACCATGCAAGCTGGCCCACGGTGCCTTGACGTCCACCGGTGAACGCCAGCGGCCTCTAAAAGACAGTTGCTGTGTCAGGGCAGGAAGCTGGAGACAGGATCACACATCTAAATGATCGGTAAGTGTGAGAGGTAGAAAGGAAGGAGGTCACAAGGGCACCCAGCGTGCTCGAAGCCTCGCCCAGCCTCTCCCCAAGGGCTACAGCCCCACTGCAGCTCAGACAGGCCGTTTCATCCCATTGGCCACTAACTTCAGAGAGGTCAAATGACCACGAAATGCCAGCAGCAAACAAGTGGTGAGACCACATGGGGCTCCGGGTCCGCACTGTACCTGCTGTCTCAGAGCCATCACTGGCACTTTCCAACTGTCAGGCTTCATGGCCTGACATATACACACATGAACTGGGTATACATGCGTGTGTTCACAGTTAGGTAAAAGACATTTCAGTCCTGCTATGACCTTATGGATTCTAGTTCAATTTCACAGTGGCCTCCAAGATGCGAGGCACATGTTGATTCCTGTGGCCCCTCACAGAGGCAGCCTTGGGGCTGGACAGGCTCGGGGACACTGTCCTCAGCTGGTTGGCATGATCACCTGCCCAGTGCTCTGCACTTCTATGGCAGGTGTCCATCCCTACTCCCAACATGCTTCCTGGCCGGACTCCAACATATTCCCAGCCATTCTCTTTGGTCTTGAGTTCCAGGGCTACTCCCAAGGGCTGATCTGATTCCACAGCCTGCCCAACAAGCCAGCTCTTGCCCATCCCTGTTAGGCATCTGGCTCTGGCAGGTCTCTGTCCTTAAGGACCCACAGGCAGACAGATGGCTAATCCCAGCCAAGGGACACACATGATTCAGAGGACAGGACCCCCACCCCAGAAGTGCTGTGGTATAATCTGGGTGTTACCCCAGTGGAAGGGATCCAAAGGGGTTTCCACAGGCCCAGAACCCCCACTCTGGCCCGTCTTTGCTAATGTGGCCCTGGACCACAGTCAGGTGAGTAACAGTAGAGCCATCATAGCCTGGCAGGGCTTTCTGGACACCGTGGACTCTGCCAGCCTCTGTCCTTGGTGGGTGGTGGTGATCTGTGGATCAAAGCAAGCTTTTCCCCATGCTTTGACCCCACTCAGTCAACAAAGCCTGAGTGCCCAGCTGTGCCAGGCCTGTAAGGACCACACAGGCACGTCCCTGAAGAGACAGCAGTGGCTGCTCTTGGTGGGTCTCTAGGTGTCTGTATGACCCTAGGGAGAACAAGGCAGGACCCCCACTTGGTGGGTACTGAGAAAGGGCCTCAACTTTCCTTGCTCTTCATCCTCTCTGAGAGGAGGCTGGGAGCCAGTGTAGTGACATTTCCTGAGGAGGCCAGCTCCTTTGGAAGCTTAAGAGTGCCATCTTGTGCTTGTGAGGAGTCAAGGCATCTCTGCTTCCAGTAGATCCAGCAGGAACTGCCTGCCTGCCTTTCTTCCTTTCTTAACCTCTGCGTGGTCCTGGGCAGCCAGAGGCTCTCTGACCTGAGAAGGATACTCCGAAGTACACTTCGGGGAGCAGTCTGGCTCCTGCTCTCCACCCTGGGCTGGCAGGCAGTGGGGGAACTGCAGGAGGCAAGCCTGGAAACCAGAAAGGTGCTTACAAGAAAGAAAAGGAGATGCAGAGAAAGAAGAAAAGGAAAAGAGGAATGGATGAAAGGCGAGGGAGGGACGGAGGGAAGGAGGGGAAGGCAGGGAAAGACGAGATGATGAGCTTTCCACTGCTTGTAGTTGTAACTTCGGCCCAGAAATTCAGAAGTCTGTGTGGGTACACATGCCAGGGGCTAAGGAGGCAGGCATCTCAGGGACACACACTGCACAGGCGCGTGCTGAGGGGCGTGCGTTGGAGGGGTGCGCACTGAAGGGGTGCACATTGTGTAGATGTATGTTGAAGGGTGCATGTTGCAGAGGTACACACTGCACAGATGCATATTTCATGTGTATGTGTTACATAGGTTCAGAGAACATGGGAACTTGGGGAACTGATACAAATAACGGAAAACACTGCAGACCCAAGTGGACGCTGCCCCTCAGGGCCTTCACTTTCCCAGTGTTGGGGCTGCAGGGCTTAAATTCAGGGCCACTTGCCATGAGTTCTGCCTCTGGACCCTTCCCTTTAGACTCCAGTGCCAGGTCCACAGAACTGCCTGCTTTGAATGTTACCTCCTTTCCTCTCTGGACTTTAGATTCCAATGCCTTCAAGTAAAGGGGAAAAGCAGAGGAGATCTGCAGCAAAAAATGAAAGGCAGGTAGCAGATCCAACACTGAGAAACCAAAGATAGACAGAAGACAGGCAGAACACAGACAGACAGAATACAGATGGACAGACACACCAGAGGACAACTGCAGGGTTCCCAGAAACACAGACCCAGCATTACCCAGCTGGCCCAAACTGGCTGGGGTGACATGAAAGTTAATGTCAGTCAGGGTCCTGTGGAAGGAGTCATACCCCAAAGTCTATCATTATTTATCAAAACTCTGATTAAGAAAAATACACACTTGGGGCTAGAAAGATGGCTCAGTGGTTAAAAGCACTGGCTGCTCTTCCAGAGGACTGGGGTTCAATTCCCAGCACCCACATGACAGCTAACAATCGCCCGTAACTCCAGTTCTAGGAGTTCGACACCTTCTTCTGCCTCTGTGGTCTTTGCACAACATGGGTGTACTTATAAACATGCCAGCAAAATACTCATAAACATAAAATAAAAAGAAAAAAAATGAGAGAGAATGGAAGAAAGAGAAAGGAAGGATGAATGAAGAGAGAAAGGAAGAGAGAGAGGAAGAGCGAGAGAGAGAAGAAAGAAAAAAGAGAGAGGAAGAGTGAGAGAGAGAAAAAGAAAGAAAGAAAGGAAGGAAGAAGGAAGGAAGGAAGGAAGGAAGGGAGGGAGGGGGGAGGGAAAGAAAGAAAGAAGAAAGAGAGAGAGGAAGAGTGAGAGAGAGAAAAAGAAAAAGAAAGGAAGGAAGGAAGGAAGAAGGAAAGAAAGAGAAAAGCACACATACACATGCACATATATTTCCAATATCTGGAGAATGTGGAGATTAAAGCATTTTCTTAGTAACTCTTTATTTGAAGGTAAACCATCTCAGAGAAGTAAGACGAGGGACACTAACATCACACGGAGATGGGAAGGAGCCTGGCATCTCTGCTCCAACCTCTGCACTAGTCTCCGGGCTTGGGAAGCACAGGTACCATTGTGAGAAAGGGGTGCCTTTGTCTTTTTTTCCTTTTGGGCTGAGAGCAAGCCTCAGCCTGTCCTCTCCGGAGATGTACGGAACAATGTCTTCTGCAGATTCATATTTAAACTGAACAGAGACTGGGTGGAAAGAGTCCTGAGGTCTTAACAAAACACCACACTATAAGTCCCCATCTTCAGCAGATTGGTTAAATGGGTGTTTTTAATGCAAATTAGTTCAAATTGCTATCAAGAGTAATTATTGTAGAAGAAAGGCATCGGCTCCACCATCCCTCCCTCGTTTAGCTCCTCTATAGTCTCTTTTAAATAACTTAGCCATAAAATTTCAATTGACCACTAAAAAAAAAAAATGCTCTCAGCCCTGGGGAGTCAGGCAGGAAGGACACAGGGAGACAGGCCTAGTAGGGGTGAGATCCTCTCTGGGACTCAAAGGTGCTTCTCACAGTCCTGATCCTGGGGTGGGGGGGTCTACATAGTACCCCTCCACCCTCTCCCTGCCAGAACATGTCTTGCTGCTTTGTGGGGTGGGATGATTTCCTGGGAGCGCCCTTTCTCCGTGGTGCAGTTAGAAAATGTCACCGCCTTCCAAGGTTGAGATGGGAGGGGCACAAGTCCCTGTGAGGCACACCCCTTCCTGCAGAGGCGGGCCCCACCCCCACCAGCTGTTGGAGCCGATATGTCATAATAATATTAGGTAAAACAGGAAAGCCTATGAGGTAGAAAATTGCATCTCGTTTGTTCTAAATTTTCCAAAGTCTAACTCTTAAGGGAGGTCTTTACTTTGCATATTTGTTAATGGGATCTGTTTCTTATTGCCCCAAAATGCTTAATATCCAAAAGGAACCAGATTCTCTTCCTGGCCTGGATTCATCAGAGTGCACAGAAATAGAAACCTGATTCTGATTTCTAATTTCGACGTGCGGGTGTCTCCGGTTCATGCTCTCAGTATCCTGATCACTCACCGCATCAGGAGGAGCTTTTTATTTACCTATTACAGCATCATTTGTAACATAAAACTGCTGTGTTCTCTTTTCATTAACAGATTCAGTTGCAAATGCTGGGGAAAAGAATTACAAAGAGCCCCTTTTTAAAATGTGCACATTTATTGGGATTATTAAATCACACCAGCTAATAGCGGTTGTCACCAACTTAATTTAAAAAGCTGATTATTACTCAGGCCCTCTGTATTTCGAGTCTGATACTGTATAATTAGCACTTGTGATTATTTAGTTAATTTGCAGATTAGGAACAAGTGCCTGTTTTGAAAAATGTGGCCACTCGACCTTCAGCCATTGAGATAAAGTGAGTCAGCACAGGTTCCAGAGAACAAAAGTATCCTATCAAATCAATGCATTTTGATGTGGGTCAGCCAGAGCCAAAGAACGCTTTGGAGACCCACTGCCTGCATCCCGGCAAAGTCAGGCACAAAAGCCACTCCAGAAGTGTTTAAATTAGCTGCCTCCCCGGCGGAGTCAAATCAAATCAAATGGCACACTTGGAGCCTAAACAAGTTAAAAGATGGTCCTCCTGGGGAGTGGTCACTAAAGCGAAAGTAACCAGACCTGGGCGTCCTGGTGACCCAGGCTCTGTGAAGACCGTCCAGAAGAGGGAGTCGTTTGGGCTGAGGAGCAGACCCACCTCCTACGTGTTATTTCTACCTGCTACATTTGTCATCAGTCAGATAATGGTAATAAAATTTGTAACTTTCCCTTCTCCTCGGCTTCGATTTACCTCCTTTAATAGACACTGCAAGTACTCAAAGCCTCATATACGTCTTCATTACAGACGCCGGTGCCCGAGCCACTGTCCTCCGGAGACACTTTCATTCATTTTTACACAATTTGCCTACTGTACAGTACAGATGGTTTCTATTAAGTAAAATATCTGTTTTCTTCCAAATTTTTCGTTTTCGTGATTAAATTACCTTAAAATGATCATGCGTTGTATTACGCTGTCTCGTGGCATCATTTAGCGCAAACACTCCCAATATAAACCCAAAGCCCAGTTTCAGCCACTCAAAAAAACACCCACGTACTGTGATTTTTTCTAAGGGTGGCTCCACGATGGCTCTAATTTCTACACTTTCATCAGCTCCCTTCAACCACAGTCTTAACTATATGGATTATTTTCCAGAGATGAATTTAAATACAAATTACATGGACTCTTTGGCTGATATTAAAATAGGATTTCTCCCTTAAACTGCTGAAAAGAATGAGGTGGTCTTGTGAACAGGCCAGCTGTGCCTGCTGGTGTCTCCGCTGCAGTGACTCTTCCAGGGAACAGTCAGAGCTGCTGCCCCCATGTGGCGCTCCTGAAGCCAGCTCCTTTTGGCCACCCTCCTTCAGGGCCTCCCCCACCTCCTCCCCATTTATTGGTTGCACAGGGATTATGTGCAGGCTCCTACCTTAGCTGAAGGGACAGCATGGGGTGGTCTGCTCATCTACCCTTGGCTGGGACACTTGCTCTGTGCCCTGCCTCCCTGGGTGTGGGGAGCTTGTTCCTGACCCCCAGAACCCACCAGCCCGCTTCTCTCTCTGTCAGCAAACCTCCCTGGAACTTCCCTCCTGTGCATTGCACATTCATGCTTTGTTCTACCTCTCAAGTATTCCAATTTTTCCCTCTAGGATATGGCCTTGCAGAGCCCCCAACAACCCTGGAGAGAGAGAAAGAGAGAGAGAGAGAGAGAGAGAGAGAGAGAGAGAGAGAGAGAGAGAGAGAAGGCCTTCGTGGGAGGGGAAGGGAGGGCTCCAAGAGTGAAGAGCAAGAGAAGAGGGAGGGTGCGGCCAGGCTTCTGCTCTTCCCACCTCACACCGACTCCACAGCCAGACACCCCTCCCACCCCCATGCCTGAGAAGCCCTTGGAGATGGCTCTCCAGAATTCTCCCAGCAGGCATGCATGGAGTCTACCAAGACTGAGACTTTCCATCAGCTCATCACAACAGAGAGACTGACTCCCATGGAGCCTCTCCCTGGATTCCGTGGTCACTGGGTGCAGCAGCCACAGGTGCCACAACGTGCCTTAGTGAGCCCCCAAAGAGTGTGCCAGAGGTAGCTTTTTCAGGCCCCATTCCTATCCCTGGTAGCTTCCACCTACAGGTCACTTGACCTCTCTGGGTCCCCATCTGGGACATGTATGATAACATAAACAGCCAGGAGAGACATTGGAACCCAAGGAATTTGTCACTCAAAGAACAGTCTTTACCCCAGTGCTCTCTGTACCTGAGCTTGCCATATACTTCCCCAAACCAAGAGCCAGTGAGGCCCTTCCAAGAAACCCCTTCCAGGGACCCAGTGATAACTCATAAGGGAGGCTCTACCAGGCAAGATGGAAAGACTTCGGAATGCATCTTGTTGAGAGAGAGTGATGTCACTGAGGGAGACCCTCCATGTCTCTGCTGTGGAGAAGTCTGCATGGCCTGATCCCACTCTGCGCCAGCACAGAATGTATCGGGCACAGCACTGACGGCCTCCTGGGTAACAATGCAGGGGGTGAGGAATAAATCATGACAACGGTTTATAATCATAACAAATGGGAGACAACACCAGTTCAAGTCAACACCAAAATGTCTGTCCCACTCACAGGGTTCACGGAGGACAAAGCCACCACATCTATTCCCAAATCAGGGCTCATCTATGTCTGTGGCAAGGTGGAGATGCCCACAAGGATCTGCCCACAGGCTTGAGCACCATGCTGGAAAGTGATTATGATATCAAGATAATGGTCCCAGCCTCTGCCATTACACACCTCCTGACTCCTAGCCAGAGTGTGACCAGCTCCCCACCTCATGCTACATCCTCCTGAGGGTCACCTGCCATGCATAACCATCAAGAAGAAAGCTGATAGAAATAAGGAGAATCAAACAGTCAAGAATGGAAGGCCAGAGTTCAGGCTAGCATGTCTGCGATGCCCATAGGAGAATTAGAGCCTAGAACGCACTCCGCCCTCTCTCCCAGAGCCATCCACATTAATACTGGGAACCCCATGACACAAACCACAGGCAGAGTGGGCTGCAGTCACTTATCCCTTAGGGAAGCCCAAGCAGGCAAAAAAAAGCACAGCTGCTCTGCTACAGTGGAGGAAGCCATAGCCCAGGGGAGGAATGCATATGGGGACAGGGAGAGGCCCAGGTCCCTCAGGTAACCAATGACAATGATCAGATGTTTATTTCTCTGAGCTGAGAACATTTCCTCATTGCCTACGAAGGATGGAGAGAGGCTGGCAGCATTGGCTGTAATGTTTTTCAATGCAGAGGAAGATTCCACAGTTCTGAAATCAATTTCAGAATATAGAGATGATGGTCAGTAACGGGTAAAGTGGCTCAGAGACCAGGGGCAACAAGACAATACACTGGGAGAGCATGTACATTCATCAGAGGCTCTAAATAGCACATCCTTCTCTGACTTAAGGAAAGAAGACCATTGCATTGATGAGAGAAATGGACTTGCCATGTGCTCACTGGGCTCTGCTTACTGTCTGGCTGCAGATATGGTTCTGGAAGAGAAAATAAAGACAAGGCTCTGGAGTCCTAACAGATACAGAGGCCCCTCTCCTCAGCTTGCCCAGCAAGGAGCTCTGTGATTCAGGATAGATATTTACATTCTCACCAAGCCCATTTCCTCCCCTGCAAGATAACAGAAGTCATGGGAAGGATTCAGGAGGTTCTAGAAGGGAAAGTGTGGTACATGGTTCGTCACAGATATGCCGTAAATGCAGTGTCCTTTGTCAGCTAAGGGTCAGGTACAGAGTATACCTGAGTGACACTAGTTAAGGAACATGCACAGGCCTCATTCGATAAGGGACAGACATGAAGCAACGTCCAGAATGACCAGCTAAGGGCATGGGCGGAACACCTACCAGCTTCTGCCACATCTTGAAAGCTACAGTACAGAGCTTGAAGACTCAGATCTACACTTGGAAGAAAGTGGAGAACCGGAGTTAAACATGCAGACCAGGGCCCAAGTGGATGTGTATGTTTTGTGAAACTAATTCATTTGGAAGTTCCCAATCATGGCTGCCAGGGCCATGTCATTCTTGCCCATCAGGATTATGTCAACCACCATGGTGAAGCTAATGGCCCCTTACCAGGTCTATCTCAAGAGTTTTCATCACATAGCAGAGTAATAATAACACCAGCATGCTAATATGCCTCAAAGGGACCGCAAAAAAAAATGTATCTGCTGGGTTAGAAATGGCATCGCAAAGGCAGAATGATTAGACCTTTCTTTTCTTTTCTAATTTTTTTTTATGATTTTTACAAAACCTCGTATAGACAGAGCACGAGTGTGAGCTGTGTGTGCAGTAACAAACAGCAAGGTTAGCCTCCACCCAGTGCCCATGAGATCACAGCTGGTGCCAATGAACCCAAAAATCACTTCCAACAGCAAGTCTATCTGGAGACAGCATCAAAGAGAATGATACGCCGATATCCCCTCCACGTCTTATACTCAGACACGTACAGGCTCAAGCAATTAATTTCCCAACTGGATAACTTAGACAATCATACAGGAAAAGCCATGGGTACTAAAAACAGTTAAAAGCATCTTAAAGGCAGCACATGTTAATCTCTTCACAGAAAGGATAAAAATACAAACTGAGCTCCCTTATAACTTTTGGGCCCATAAACAAGAAAGAATATGGAAATGTACAAATTTGCATGCAAAGGAAAAAATATTTTAGCTCATGAGGATTTATGCTGTTCTCTAGGGAACAGTTTCTCCCCCAGTTTTATTTTGAAGCTGGATTGAATATCTGGCACATGGCCCAGGTTGTCTTCAAATTTTGTCTAAGTTTTCCCAGCATTGAAGATCCTGTACCAAAGTTGGGAACTTTATTAAGGAGACATTATCTGAGATGACTTCTATACCCAGTGATAGCAATGACGTTTTCATGACTGCAAGGCCGCAAAATGAACATGATACGTGACTGAAAGCTGCGTGCCAAGATCGGAAAAGAAACCATCTCAAAATAAAATTAAAGGAGACGCAGTGGAAATGCTCCGCAGGATCCTGGACTGGATTCTTCTGGAAGAGAAAAGGGACAGCTGTGGAACGTAGAGGTGGAGCTAAGCCGGGGTGGAGCTAAGCCAGTCCAAATAATTATGTAGAGTGGTAGAAAGTCACTGGTCCCAGGCGTGCTCATTCAGTTAGCACACCAGGACTAAGTAAGACGTGAGCACTGAGGGAAACCGGGTGACTGACATGCAGGAACTCTGTACTATCTGCACGCTGTACCATGGTCATGTAGGTGTGAACACGAGAAGCTGAATGACTGATATGTAGGAACTCACAGTACTATGTTTATATTTCTTCTATATACCTAAAATCATTCCAAAATTAAAAGCTTTTTTAAAACATACAACCAAGGAAAGGACACTCTGTGATCGTTTTCATCGAGAAAAAGCAATCTTGTCATTTGGAGAAAAGATGAAGCAGAACCCAAAGACTTTTGCTCCACACTTCTAGGGTCAATCACTGGGCTGGAAGATGAGCAATCAGTCATGTGCTTCTCTTGCAAACAGGAGTCCAGGCCCCTGAATCCATGTTAACAGCTGGATGTGCAGACTTGTAATCCCAGTACTAGGAAGGCGGAGACAGACAGATCCTGGGTGCACCGACCAGCCTACCACGCCTAGTTAGTGAGTTCTAGGTCAGGGAGAGACTGTCTCATGAGCAAGTCAATACCTCCTGTGGAATGACAACCAAGGTTGACCTCTGGCCTCCACATTCATGTGCACACATGTATATTATATGCACTTGCACCAATATGCACATGTGCACATGAAGACACAGAAAAATATTGGGAGTGCCCATTAAATGTTGCCTGAAAAGAACACCTTACCAAGCTGAATTCCCACTCATAGCATAGCCTATAATAAATAGCGTCGTCACACCAAACAGTCAGTGAAGAAATGACCCTTGGAGCTCTTTCTAGAAGGAAGTACCTAACATTGCCTGGGGTAGACAAACTCCAGTGGCAGTTCTTTCTGAAGAAGGCCAAGACTGGCCATCAGCAATGTGGAGGGGCAACCAGGCTCCAAGCTGTTTAATACTGTCCCTGCGTGAGCATGCTCTGCAGAAGACTCAGCTTTAAAGCCTGATGCGTTTTGGACAAGGAGGATGGCAAGCTGTCCAGCCTGGCATAAAAAGAGACTACACTCCATGGACTTGGAATTCTGTAAAATCCCATTCCTCCTCTAGGCTGGCCAGTACATTCAGTCATTGCTCATGAGTTCCACTCCTCCCTCAGTTCACAGAAGAATACAGGGGCTTCTAGGATGCCCAGAAAGCAGGCAGGAGCCATGCATCCCCTGCCCACCACAACCCACACAGCCTGTCACTCGAGCCTAGTGGGTCCCCTGGAGACAGGTTTGGGGACCAGAATCTTAGCCTAGTTGGGCAACTGAAAGCTTGGGACCTGATTTATTTTAAAATATTTTATTTATTATTTGTATTTTATATGTATGAGTGTGTATATATAACCTGCATGTATGTGAGTGCACTCATGTCATGCAATCCCCATGGAGGTCAGAAAAGGGCTTGGAATCCCCTGGAACTGGAGTTACAGATAGTTGTTAGCCACCATGTGGGTGCTGGGAATCAAACCTGGGTCCTCTAGAGGAGCAGCCAGTGCTCTTACCCACTGAGCCATCTCTCCAGCCCCAAGACTTGCTTCTTGAGTATACCTTGGAGACCTCTGTCTATGAGGGATGGGTACCTTCGTCAGGAATCTGTGAACTACTCCTCAGTGTCAACTGTTTAGAAGACTGAAATGTGGGAATAGCATCCAGAATGGCAAGTCTGCAGCCAGCATTTCTTGTGGGTAGCACAAAGTGACTTCTAGGGCATGGGAACCAACCAACCAACAAACAACAACAACAACAAAAACCCGTGTATCATTTAGGAGACATGGCCAAAAATATATAAGTATTTAAAAACAGCAAGTAATAAGACTATTGATTACCTAATTTAACAAGGTCTCCACAGATAGACATTCTAAGAGATCTGACTCAACAGTGCAGGAAAAGTCTAGCTTCTTCAAGCCCCTCATTCAACTGCAGGGAATTGGCCAAGAATTCTCTCACGGTGGAAAACGGCTGCGGCAGGGCCAAGCATCACACCTTTACACAACAGTAGTCTAAGTAGAAAAGAAGTTATCCTCATTCTTCTCCATTTTTAAGATGGGAAAACTTCCGAGAAGGCTCTAGAGGAGTCTTCGTAGATCTTATTGCCTTGGGATCATATGATAACCTGAAGCGCACCCACATAAAAGAATGGATTTGCCATGGATGACTTCCACAAGTATGTTTATCCTCTGATAGTGCCTCTCCCCAAATCCAGGTTCTAGCAGCAAGGAAGAAGTGTCTGTCAGCTCCTCAGTGGCGTCTGACCACCATGCCTGAGTGGACACAGGCCTTGGGGTGGAATCCCTAAAGCAATCTACTGTGTACACTATGTCACAGGTAGATCTTACATGCCAGAGAGACAAGAGGTGCTCATGAGAGAGCAGAGAGAGGGTGGAATCCCGGAACCATCAATACAGAACAAGGAGCTATGGCTCAGAATCTACCCTGATCCCAGTCTTCACTCTCCAAGAAGGTACCAGGCTCCAGCAAGAGTCTTGGGTCTAGTTACTCAGCCGCTTTGAGCCTGAGGAAAACCCAGGGCTTCCCAGAGAGAGCCATTGTGACGGCTCCCTGTGGTTCCTCACTCTTGGGAAGTGGCTAGAATGGAGCTCTGGGGTCCCTTGATCCAGGGATCCAGAATGCAAGTTTCCCCAAGCTTGGTTCCTCTAGATGAGCTTCCTCTCCCCCTCGCTGTGCAGTACATACCCCCTACAAGCACTCCTCTATCTTTGCAGCCCTCTGTGAATCCTTTCTTTTCATTTTGAGACAGGATCTCACAGTGTAACACTGGCTGGCCTGGAACTTACTCTATAGACCAGGCTGGCCTTGAACTCACAGAGATCCATCTAATTAAAGGTGTGGGTCACCATGCCTTGCTGTCTGCAAATCCATTTTGTAATAGATTACATGCTTCTGTGTATAGTTACCCTTTACTGAAGCAAGAAGTCTATTTTAGCCTTATTTAGCCTCACCCTCTCCATCTCATCCTCAAGCGTGAAAGATGGATGTGATACACCAGGGCTACTTCTAGGCAAGTGACAGGTCCCTAATAATTACTGTTACTGTGTCTGCAATCCCCTGAAGGCATCATGAATGAACCAGGGGAACAGTTTTCTCTTTGGGGGCCGGCCAGAGGAGCAGCTTGCTAAGATCCCTTCAAACTCTTAACAATTAGGATTGCACACATGTAAAGTGGTCTCTACCAAAACTTGCTGCATGCAGCTGAGATCCAGGAGCCATGCAAGTGTGACCAAGAGAGAGTCCTGAGAGCAGAAGCAAGGCAGACAGAGTAAGGCAGCCAAGAGGCAAGCAGAAAGATGAGGCAGAGCCAGGAGACCAGGGCTGGGAAGCGAACTCGGGGATCAAGAGCATCTCGGGAGGAGCTGAAGAAATGTCTCAGTGATCAAGAGCACTGGCTGCTCTGGCGGAGGACCCAGGTTTGGTTCCCAATACCCACATGGCAGACAGTTAACAACAGTCTGTAACCCCAGTTCCAGGGGATCTGATGTCCTCTTTTGGTGTCTACAGGCATTGCACACGTGTGGTATACTCACATGTATGCAGGCAAAACACTCATAAACATAAAATAAATTAATTATAATGAGTATCCCAGGAGGATGGTGGTACAAAAGTCCAGGTGGGAAAGGCATTGTGTCAACAGAGGAGGGATGGGACCACACTCCTAGATACATGACTAGCGGGAAGCCTCAGAGATATAAGCACCCAAGATGAAATGATTCCAGGAAAACGGAGTCACCAGAACACCTCTGTTACGAGAGATACTTTTTTAGAAAAGAAAAAACACCTTAGGCTATATTCCCAGAAAGGGCTTCAAAGTTGCCTAAGAGCGAGTTTATGAAGCACCAAAAGGCTGGTTATTTTTGCTGAGGTCTTTCTAGCTATACCACTTAACAGACCACTTAACAGACAACTACAAACCAGTTGTCTACATTAGAGCACACAGACAAATGCCCACACAATGATGCAGTTCCGTGGACTATACCATTGAGGACGAAGGATAAAATTCTGGAGGTTAGGTACGTTGCATATCACAGCATAGGGTCTTCATGGCAGGGCCCAAACCCCCAACCTCACATAGGGGGCCAGATTCCCTGAACGCAACACAATTATAGAAGACCAATGAATTCTGGGTAGGAGTCAGAGAATCCCACCAAAGTCTTCCCAACCTTCCCACTCTGCCTGATTTTCAGTTCAAACCCACCTGTGGTCAGCTCATCACTCCACTCCACGGACATTCTGCCTTTTCTTGTCCCAGTTAACAAGAGTCAGGTCCTGCATCACAGAACCTAATCACAGTGTTATCCTGTAGTTCAACAATCACCAAGCCATCAAAAGTTACATCAAAACCCTAATATTTTGTGCTACCTTTGGCCAACACAAATCTCTTAACTATTGAACATATTATAGATATCCAAGATGTTGAGATAATGTATAAAGCAAAATATCAAGAAGCAAAGTCCTTATTTTTGAACACACACACATCACAAATGGGCCAATTGCTTTTCAAAACTCTTCTGGATTAAAAGATAATGCAAAATAAAAATAAACGTCATCCACCAATCCAAACTTGACTCCATGCATCTCAAGGAGAGCCAAGTGTTCAGCCCGGATGACAATAATCACCAAGTGTTCACAGACAGCCTGAACCCCGGATTCCTTCCTGACTGACGGGCTATCCACAGCAGCACCTTCACTGAAGTCCCTTGAAAAAGCCAGTGATAGTTGCACATGATCTGCTTTGGCCTCATCCCCACTCGACTAAAATCCTACTGCCCAAATGTGGAGGCCCTCTTTCTACAGGACAGGAATTATCCTCATGATGCCAAATAGGGGAGGCCAGACAAGAGGACATCCCTCCACTGGCTGAAATACAGCATCCTACATAGTCTCCACTGGGATGAAACCCACCCAAACCTCTGCAACAGTCACATCTGTATTAGGAAGCCAAGAATAACTGCTCTGGTTTTCGATGGCAAGTCAGGTGGATCATTGTTTCTTCCATACATAGAGAGATGCAGACCTGTCAGTTCACAGCCAGAGCCAATGCTGTGAGTAGGTCCTGTTGGGTAATTATTTATGTTATAAACACAGCCATGTACTGGGAGAGGAAGATTGTCTGAGGCCTGTCTCCAAAGTCACCAGATTTAGGACTGCTTTTAAATATTTACTAAAGCTTAAGCATCTCAACAGCTTTCCCTTGAAAGCTGCCTTCTTGCAAGGCCTTCACTCCAAAACAGCTTCCTCTCCTCACAGCCAGAATGCATTTACAAGTCCTGGGATTATCCAGCTCACACCTCAGCTTTGGAGTCATGAGCAGTATTATGGGAGGTGTCACTTAACCTCATTTTGGCTGTTATTTGGCTGTTTACCAAAAGCAACAGTGTCTCTATAGTTCAAGTTTGTTAGAAGGAAGGCTAACAATGCCAGCCATGTTGAAATCAAACATGCTTTATAAGTGCTGGAAGCTACAAATAACTTTTTAAAAATTCACCACCAGCACACGCAATTGCACCTCTGTAAGCCCCTCGGCTCACAGGATGGCTCTGAAATGCCACAGGTCAAAAGCTTCATGCTAGTAGTCAAAGCATATCCTGCTCCAGAGCCTTCTGATAAACACATTTTGAGCCCAGGCCCAAAGGGTCTAGACTAAAGACTTTTAGCAGGAAACCTTCTGACCTCCACTATTGATGTCAACTTAGTCTCTCTACAGTTCTAATATCTATTCGCTGGGTGGGGGACGCAGAGGTCGCTTTTGTTTCAAACCTTTCTCACTCTCAAGAGCAGAAGTCTCTTGATATCCTGTCTTCAAAGTTCAAGAGTCACAGGAAATCCATGTAACATAAAAAGTAGTATTCTAATGAGTGACCAAACAGCTCATAGGTGATGACAACTGTAAGGTTCGGGCCCCCATCTCTTCGGGGAGGCTAGCCCCCAAGGGGGGCTAGCGTTTCTCCACTCGTGGGTGCGGAGGAGCTAGTCCCATCTGGTCTTCTCTCAATAAAGCCAGGTCCTGTTAGCTGCCAGCGGAGTCTGGTCCCTTCTGTCTGCTGCATCTCTCGAACCCTGAACCTGACAACAACCATCTGTCCTGGTGAGTGGGGACATGTCTTAATGGTATCTCCTTCAACTTTTGGTCCAAAAGGAAAACTCACTTTGAAAATAAATGACTGGCTTCCCCAACCACCACCACACGCACACATAGACAATATATGTAACCACAGCTTCAACTGAAGAAGCACAGAATGGAAAGCAATGCTTAAACTTTTCTACAGAAAGGAGAGAAATAAGGATTTTCTTAGATCTATATAATCTTACCACCGAAAGAAAAAAGATCTTTCACTGGGCTTTTTACTTGACAGCCTGCCTTCCTGAAAGTATCGTCCCCACTGGCAAGCTGTCATTATGATGGAAGGTTCTATACACGCTACCAAGGGAGAAAAGTCATCCACAGTCTTGCCCAGCTGCAAACCCTGTGAGCTACAATAGCAATCAGCCTGGCAAGATGCCCACTGCTGCAACAGTGGCACAATGTCAGGGAGCAAACAATCACTTCTTTATTAGATTCAAAGCCTCCTCCACAAGAAAGAACTCATGTTATCACTACCCAAAAACACATGACTGGATAGATCATAGGCAGTGGGGAGAACCTAGTACTATTATTCTACTAAGTGGATATTGTAATAAACTACCCTCCAAGCTCTTATCTTCACACCCACAGACTAGTGCATCTCTCAACCCTCATCAGAGAAACTTCTTTTTCCAGTACATAGGTATTCATACAGAGATGAAGAGACTATGGAGCACTCAGCTCTAAATGAGACCTCTCTATAACACCCTTCCCCCAAGGCTCAGTGATCATCTCAAAGGAGGAGGCAGAAAGATTGTAAGACCAGAGGTGGTAGACATCTGCAGCTAAATGGTATTTATGGGTATGACAACACACATGAGCTCACAGTGGCTGGGACTGCATGCCCGAGATCAAGCCAGTCAGAGCTCCAGCTTATATGCAGAAGGCGTTCATGAAGTCCCACCTTTAACTGAGGACCTAACGGCTGCTGGAGGAGGGGAAGGCCACCCGTGCTGCAGTAGATGACCCGTATCCATGCACACACAGGTAGCACCAAGTGAACTCAATGAGTTCTTTTAAAGAGAGAGCAGCACCAGGCATGGTGGTATGTGCCTTTAATCCCAGCCCCTCAGGAGGCAGAGGCAGGCAGATCTCTGTGAGATAGAGGCCAGCCTGGTCCACATAGTAGTAACTTCCAGGTGAGCTGGGACTAGGAAGACTCTGTCAAAAAACATCAACCCCTCCCCCCAAAAAAGAGAGAGAGAACACCTGAAGGTGGGAGGGAATGTGCTGGGGAGGGGGAAATAGAGCTGAAGGAGAGGAAATGGAGGTGTACTCCATCGAAGCACATTACATGTACATAGGAAATACTCAAACAATAAAAATAAATAAACATAAAACATTTGGAAACCAGCGTTTTCAAAGGACAAATATTCTTTTGTCTTTTAATGGAGCGAAAGATTTCTTTGCCAGAACTAGAAAAAAAATTATCCAGGAGGGTTTCGCCAGCAGTACTTGTCCTGAGAAATCGAAACATGAGCTAATCCAACTTTTAGCTATACCTTTCCATATGTACAACTCAAGTTCATATATAAACTCTACATTCAGGAAGCATCCATGAGGAAGATGGAGGCTCTGAGGAAGGAAAGAGGAATGAGACGTCCCTGGTATTGAGTGTATCCTAGCTCGAATTCAGTGCCTGTCGGCGAGGGTTTTCCTATGCTTGCTGTCATGAGAAACTTGGCCATGTTTTAACCTCAATTTTCTTCCAACCTTTATTTCATTACAAATAAAGGTGCTGAAACAGAGCTCTGTGTAATAAAGGTCTTCATAACACCAAGAGAGAGAATTAAAACAATTATGAAAGTAGTTTCTCATGGTGGTCAATGATGTACAATTCCAATTTAACTGCTGTCCTATTAAGAGGTGGCATTTATAACTTACCCCTTATTTTCATTTTCTTGTACCAAAAAAATCCTTTATAGTTTATGTAACTTAAAAAAGAAAGTTCTGCCTGAATTCTGACTTTCCTTTGGGGTGATCAGGAGAAGAGCCACTACACTCCTTCAGAGTCCTCTGTACAGTATTTGAACCCAAAGGTTACTGCTGTCATTCTTTGAAATCTGCCATGGCTGCTGTGGCACAGCCCCCTGCAGAGACTCCAGGTGGTTTTCCAAGCCTAGCCAGAGAAGCTATGGGTCTCAGAAGCCTCTGCCAGGATGAGCTCCCTGGAGACAGCTGGCAAGCTGTAGATTCAAAGTCAAGAGCTGGTCTCTGATCTATACACAAGAGGATAAAGCCCTGTAATTGGACAGGTTCAACCCAACAAGATACGAGCCGCAGTAGAGGTATCAATGGCACATGACACTGTCAAAGGACACAAAGAGATGATTTTACCAAAAGGTGGGGACTTGAGTTGGGACTAACAGGGCCTGCAGAAAGCAGTAAAAGGGGGCAGAGAGCGAGGGAGGAGCCACACAGTGTGAGGCACTCTGAGAAAACTTATGTGTTGGTATCGAACCTGCATGAGCAACTAAGCACAGCAGAATGCGTTGATGAGTAAGTCCTTAGTCTTACTCAGTCACAGGCATGATGACATTTCAAACTTATTATGCAGGGCTGGAGAAAGCTTGGCCAGTTAAGTGCTTGTCATACAAGCATAAGGACCTGAGTTTGATCCCCAACATTTACACGAACCCGGGCATGGCAATTAAAAACCCAGGACTGGGGAGGTGAGACAAGCACGTCACCAAAGCTCATTGACCTGCAAGCCTAGCTGAACTGACTGATGAGTTCCAATGAGAGACCCTGTCTCCCAGAATAAGGTGTAGTGCAACTGAGTCAGGTATTCCTTGTCAACCTCTGGTCTCCACATGCACAAATGCACGCACACGTACACACCTGCACTAACACACACATGCACATGTATACATGCACACACACACACATAAATAAATCCCTCTGTGCTCAGGGCCCTGCTTCTCACTGTGGTGACAAGAATATCTGACAAGGTATCCTCATGCTGTGGCTCTACCAGCAAGGTAGCTCTCCTGAGCCCATTAGTGAGATGAATGCAGAAATAAGAGGGTGTCTGCTCCAGAAGTATGGCCCTGGGAACCCTCACAGGTTGTCTGATGTGTTCCCAGCAAAGCACTAACAGAATCAAGTCTCCAAAGGGCTTGGAAAGAAAAGTCTTGGTCCACATCTGAGTGTGTCAGGAAAGACTGCATCAACTGCACAAAAGGACCCTTCAGAAAGCATGCCTCATGCTGCTGGTATTTGTTGGGCACCTGGAAGCACTCACTCTTGTGATAATGCCAGGTGATAAGGTAGTGAAAAAATAGACAAATAGCTCTGTTTCCACGGGGCTTTAATTCTATCAGTTAACGTAAAACCTCGTCTTATTAGTAATGATTTTTGTTGATAAGTTGGTTGTTGGTAGGTTGGAGTTTAATGATAATGCTCACTGCTCATAAACTTTCTGTGAGGCAGACACTTGGGATTGACATTGGAGAAGCATGTGACAACCAAAAGCATGGATGAGGTTTATACTAGCTATCCAGAAAGTCTATTTCTGTTCTTCACTTTGGAAGACAATTCCTGAAGGGCTGAGGGTTTGGCTCCATGGTAGAGCACTTGCCTAGCATGCACGAGACCCAGGGTTTGAGTCTCAGTACTGTAAAAAATTGCTAATGGAGGGCTGGAAAGATGGTTTAGGGGTTAAAAGCACTTGCTGCTCTTCCAGAGGATCCAAGTTTGGTTCCCAGCACCCACATGGTGGCTCACAGTTCCAGAGGATCAAACACCCAGGTCTGGCCTTTGAGAGCACCAGGCGTGCACACGATACATGTGCATACATGCAGACAAAACATCCATGTACATAAAATAAAAATATTTTTTTAAATAGCTAATATGGAAAGAATTTTCCACAAAAAGATGTCCATCATCATGTTATCTATGTTAGGAAAACACTAAAAACAATTTGCATCTAATAAGGGGTCAGAGACAGAAGTACTAGCTATGCCGTGGTAACTTGACCCCGTGAAATGCTTGTAAAGAGTCTTTTAAATTATTTATGAGATTAAATAAAATAGCAGGGTAGGGAATTGTATATTCATAAAGTTACAACAGGAAAATTATTTGGGGAAAGATTTGGAAAAGTACCACCAAAATGTTAACAGTAGTTGGCACCTTGGGGACAGAATTCTCTTACTTTCCTATAGCTCTAAGTTTTTCTACAGTGAGAAAATGTGTTTTAGAATGGGAAAAGATAAAAGAAGAAATAACAAACACTACCTATGCTGAGAGGGAAGAAGGAGGGAAGAAGTCCGGGTGGTGGATGTGAGTGTTCCACAAAGCTTCAGGTCATCACTGAGCAGTCTAGGCATGGCCACTGTCTTCCAGGTTGGTGCTGGAGCAGCTGTGGGTCCCTCTTCCAGGTGTTTTAAGTGCCACAAAGACTAGGTTTCCAGATGTCCCTGAGAGAACCAACATTTCCCCACAAAGAAACATCCTAGCACCAGCTGAGAGAAAGGCTCTTCTGAAGCTTCTCCACTCAGACAGGTCTAGAGGATTTGCCTGGTTGTGGAGAGTATAAGCATTTTCCTTTTCTCTCTCCCCTCAAGCTCAGAGATGAACTCAAACACAGTTGTGTCTCTTTTTACAGGGCTGTCTCACAAATCCTATCCCGTGGCTCCAGGTCCACTTTCCGCACCCGACCCACCTTGCAGAGTTAATCACCTCATTCCTGCAGGGCCTTCTACCTGACCCACCCACTCAACAATGATTCCCCTGAAAGGATTTCCTTATGTGTTTCTCAGTGAGCATTGTCTGCCCCAAGAGGGCAGGAGCTACCTCTCCTTCACCAGAAAATGGAGACAGAGAAATGGTGGATTCCTGGGGGAAGCTGGGTGATGATTATCTTTCCTGAATGTCTTGGCTACTTTCCCTGTTGCTGTTAATAAACTGACAAAACCAAATTTTGGCTCACAGTGGAATGTACAGTCCATCGTTGCATGGACGTCAAGGCAGTAGGAGCTTGAAGTCGCTGGTTACATGACATAACCATCCACAGTCAAAAAGCAGAGAGCAATAAAGCACACTGCTGGTCGGTCCCTTTTCTCCATTTACACAGGGCAGGACACCAGCCGGGCAGTGGTGGCACACACAAGTCTCACCTCAGCTAACACAGTCAAGATAATCCCCACAGACATTGCCAGTTAGTCCTTCTCCAACACTGAACAAGAACACAAACATGGCTTGAAATGGAGCAAACCTTCTGTATGATGCGGGTGTTCTCCTTATCTCAGCATCACACTAAAACATCCCTCAAAGATCCTGTACAGAAAGCAGCTCTATGAAAGAAACTCGCATGGGTACCATTCCATCTTTGGGTCCCAACCCTGATAGACTTACTAAGACTTTAATCTAAACCCTGGTGTCTGAACACGGAGAATACCTTTAGTCCTACACAGTCAAGTGAGCTGGGCACTCCTCTTGGAAGAGAAAATAATCTATCATATCTATAATGTAATGCTCACTTTACAAGCTTGAAGTTTGTGGTCGTTGTCCAAAGCAAGACACACCTCATGGCCAGTGTGATTTAGCTGATGTTGGAATCACTAGCCTGATCTACTTCCCATCAATTGAATCCTTCACACATCCATGAAAGAAAGGCCATGGACACCCATGTCTGTGCTTGGAGATACCTCAAACAGGCGAGCCTTCCTATGATCCAGTTCTCATTTTTTAATTCATTCATTCATTTTTGTGGTACTGGGAATTGAACTTAAGGCTTCACACATGCTAGACAAATTCTCTATCACTGAGTTGATAGATAGATAGATAGATGATAGATAGATGATAGATAGATACCCCCAATCACTGTGATGCAAGTTTTGAAATCTTACAGCCGCCGATGGACAATGGCATTGATAAGCAGTGAAAAGGTTGTTTTGAATGAGTTTCTAGAGCAAACATTCAATTACATTTGCAAAAGCATTTCTTTTCTCAAAGTCCTAAGCATATGTAATTTATTGTCATTTTCTCATTACTATTGATTTTCTGGTCCCACATAAAAGGCCGTCACATTTTCCATTAGGTCACACTTAAATAAAAAGTGTTTCAAACACAGAATGAAAACCAGTACATACACTGTAGTAGTTTTCTGGAAATGGAGAGTCCTGTTCTCAGATCCCCAGAACGGAAATGTGAAACCCAGGTGGCAAGAGATGGCACCTGGACCCCGTGGGACAAACACCTGTGTGGATAGCAACTGCTTCCCTTTCCCGAAGCTGCGACCAAGCCCTGTCCTTAACTCTGGCCATCCTCTGAGGGTGAGGATATCTATGATTCACTCTTACAGACAGGGAATGTGAGATTTAGGGGAAGTGTCCTTTCCAAGGAGGCGTCTCCTCTCCAGCCCACTCAGTATCTGTGAGAAGCCAGGAGTCTCCAAGTCCCATGCATTACATCACCTAAGGGGCTGTGGGATGAGGACGAATCATCCCCCTTTCACACTGAAATATTTTAACCCCCATCCTTCAAGAAGCTGACAGCCCCTCATCGTGCTCCAGATAAAAGCATGCTCTTTCTCCACCACCAACCCCCAAATGTCACCAGCCTCCCTGCTCATGACGGGCCAGCATGCGACTTCTGGTACCTCACTGACTCACACACTTCCCTGTGTTTATCTGTCCCAGAAGTGGCTGCGAAGCTCTGCCATCTTCCTCCAACATCTGGGGCTCATCTTGTCTTGCTAATGACTCAGTGGGCTCAGAAAGGCGTGCTAAGTACAGATGTGCCAGTCCCCAGGCTCAGCGGGTTGCGGAGCTGTTAAACCTAAGAAGCAAGAGCCACCAAGCGGCTCAAGAAGGCTTTGTTAGGTAGGTCGAGCTGTCGCTAGTGTAGCTCTGGGCATTTGAAAAAGACCCTGGCTGGTCCCCTAAGCAGGCAGGGGAGTGAGGATAGCCAAGCCCATAGGTAGTTTCAGAAGTCCCTGTCCTTAGGGTTCGGGACAGAGACTCGGCCTTTTAGAGGCCAGCTTTGGGAAAGCAAGTGAGACACAGTTTTGTCATAGTAATCAGAGATGATGGAAGCGAGCACCAGCAGGAGAGAGCTTCTGAGGTCCCAGCCTCCTTCTCGTCCCCTGAGAACCCTTCCCTTGCAACCCAAACATGGGCTTTCTCCATGTTCACATGCTTTGCAGATTCCATCTCCATGGAAGGGGACCAAAAAGTCAGCCTTGTCCAGCGCCCTGGCCACCCTTACCCACAGGCTTGAAACCGAGTTATTGCCTTAATATCAATTATGCTATAGATATAGATATAGATATATATAAATCATTCATAACAGTATTAGATGAACTGGAAATATTGCACTAGATGAAAGTGGTGTTCTCTCTCCCAGGAAGCAGTAATCCAGGGGGCACTTAAAACGCATTGACATTTACCACCATTCACAGGGATCTGTTTCTAGTGTGGGGTCTATGCAGCATAATAAACAACCCAAAAGACAGAAAGTGGGCCTGTATGTCTGGTAGCTGGAACAGCACACATCAGGTATGCTCCTCAGGAGGCCAGTGGACCATCCTACAATCCATCTCCTCAAATCCAGGACCAAGTTCAAATCTCCAGTATCCCCACCCCAGGCCTCCTGGACCAGAAGCCACAGCATTCTTAGCGAGCTCCCAGGGTGATTCACAGGGAATTGCTTCCCTGATGCTGACCCGGGACCAAGCCAACCACAGGTCTGTGGGCCTGGAGGATGCACATTGCCAGGGAGGGAGAAGTTGGTGGGGCTGGATGTCATCACAGACACTGTCACCAACCTTCCTCAGAGGCCCTGGTGTCCTAGTTGTCCTAGAGTGTCTGAAGCTTCTCTCTGGCCCATCTCACTCTCATCAACCTGCTCTCATCTCTCCATCCTCCGCAAAGTGGGCCCTGCCTGCTTGGGGCTACACTAAGCCCTACCCTGGACCTGCCTGACTAACAATGATGGTGCTCAACCACAGCCACGAAGACATCACCAATGAGAATGACCATTCAGAAACAAGCTGGAGAATAAGTCCTGAAATGTAGAGAGACAGAGAATCCTGGGCCACCAGAGGCGCAGTCATCCATGCCTGGGTTCAACATCAGCTCCACCACTTGAACCTGTGGAAACTTCGGAAGGCATGAGAACCTCCTTGGGCCTCAGTTTCTTCACCTATAATGCAGGACCGTACCTCACCTGGGAGAGTGGAGGGTGGTACCTCAGAAGGTGGTACATGGTGCTTCTGTGGGAAAAAGTAATTGCAGATGAGCTGAGGTAGGTTCCATAAAGGAGGAGGGGAGGGGAGAGGAGAAGGAAGAGGAAGAGGAGGAAGAGGAGGAGGAAGAGGAAGAGGAGGAGAGGCAGTGAGGGGAGCAGAGCGAGGAGCACGTGCCCCTCCTAGGACGAGCAGGGCAGCTTATTTTAGAACCTAAGCTCAAGGATTTGAAGGTACCAACTAGGTCATGGAAATATTCATTTTGGTCTAGAACAGTCTAAAAATAAAGAACCAGAAACTTAGGGTTGGAATGCACCTAGGCACCATCTAACTAGCCTTCCACCCTCATGTTAGGGGAAACGAGCACAAAAGCAGAGGGGCCAGAGCCCGGGGCTTCCAGGTAGGTGAGGCCTGGGCTTCCGGTCAGAACTGAAAAGGCCCAAACCAACCCACTTTAAAGGAAATGACTACGTGATCCACTTCCACTTTATTCTCCCATGAAGAATTTTAGTTGCTTTGGTTACTTTCAAAAAGAAGTCACTTTATCATAGACGTTTCCTGGCACTGGAAGAGTGGTTTTTAAAGGCGTATCACCTTGTCCAGGAAGTTCCAAGTGTGCAAACTGGGAACGATCTCTGAGAGCAACTAAATTTGTTCAGTGACCTCCCACATGCTGAGCAGCGCTTAGCACCAGTCAGATGACCAGGGCAGGCTGAGAGGCTTGAGCCAGGAGGACAGAGTGGGGAAGAAGCCCAGTAGCCACCAGAGGAAGATGCCCAGGGTGGCAGCCTTCAGGAGAAAGGGATAAAGAGGAGACTGGGAAGGCGAGGAGGAGAAAGCCGGCCTCCACCTCTGATTCCTTGGGATGTCAGACACTGAGAAGTGCATCAGGCAGGGAGTGCTGTGGCCAATCCTGCCTTCCCGCTGTGCTGGGAGGAGCATGATGGATGGGGGAGGACCTGAAAGGCAGGGGGAGGAAGCAGGATGCCAGGAACAGAGAAGCACACAGGACTGGAGTAGTGGCAGAAGGGGCAGAGGTCTTTGGCTCTGAGGCGCCGAAGAGGAAACAGAAAGGTGTCCAGAGGAACTCAGGGCAGGAGCTGAATCACAGACAATGGAGGAATGCTGCTTCCTGGTACCAGCTTCTATTCTACTGTCAGTGGAGGAATGCCACAGCAGCAAGAAGAACCTTCCAATGAGAGAGACGCAAGCTGGCAAGAAACAAAGCTCCCCTCTGCCACCGCCTTTCATGTGGGCACAGCCCTTCGTATGGGCACAGCCTTTCATATAGGTCAGACAGTAACGCCCACATTTAGGGTGGGTCTTCTGGCTTCAAACAATTCACTCAAGGAAGTCTCTCTTATTTCTGTTAATTGTAATTCCAAGTTGACAACCATGATCTGCCATCACACAGTATATGCATGTCTGCAACCATGCATGTGCATAGAGTATGTGTACATGTGCATGTGTGGATGTACACATACATATGCATGTATGTGGGTATGTGTGCTACACATGGATGTGTGTATCTGTGTGCATGTGTGCATGCATGAGAGAATGTATGTGTGACCATACGTTCATGTACGCATATGGAAGTATGTTGGTGCATGTGTGCATGCATGATTGAACACGTGTGTTTTGTCGTGTGCACGCATGTACATGTGTGTACATGTGGGGTATGTGTATTCATGCCTATGTGCATATGTATGTTCAGAAGAAGAGAGCTAGGATGGGTTTGAAGGCTCGAGGGAGCGTGGCAGCACCAGGAGGGCCGGCACGCAGGGAAGGTCAATGGCCAGACGGTAGAGCAAAGTGTCCCGGGGAGCCACAGAGGGAGAATAAACAGCAAAATTTCCCCCAAATGTTCAAAGCAGCCCTAATCTAACTGTGCTGAGAAGCAACACATGGACTCAAGCCTCCTGTTCTGGAGAGTCACCCGCACAGCCTCCAGACTGTGGCCTGGGCCTCACTCCTTGTGGCTCAGCAAGGTGTGCGACTTCCCCCAGGGGGCAGACATTCACAGAGGAGGGGCTCAGAAGTTGCTTTTTCAAAAAGTCCAGGCTCCCACTTGGGCCCACCTGGTACCTTAGCTTCATGCCCTTCTGAGTCCTTCTCTCTGGCTCAGACTCCTGCAGGAGTGCACAGACTTGACATTCACTGAGGAGAGTTGTCTGCCTGACCTGAGGGTACAGAGATAAGTCACTGTCCTAAACCTCTTGTCACCTTGGACTCCAGAAAAAGTAAAATTTCACTGGACAGACACCCCTTGTCCACAGATAAAGAGTCATTATCCAGGAGGCTGAGGCTACACCTGCAGCAGAAGTGATCACATTCCAGATATCCTTGCCTTTCTGCTCCCTGAGGCCTGAACAACCCTCTCCTCCACTGAAGCTTGCTCTGGATATGATCTATCCCAAAATGACAAGGTGGGTAAGATGCCCATGCTCTCCCTGTGATTAAACCCCTTCCCAATTCCTTACTTTCACCCATCTCTGGATCTTTCTCTGGTGACAGAGCCTGAAAACCCTAGGTTGAGACCTCAGCCTGCTCTTTCTGTCTCTGAGACCTCCACAGTCCTCAACCATTCAACAAAGAACAGGAGTCACTAAGGAATGACCAGAGTCTGGAATCCAGCTGTTCGTAGACAAAAGCCCTAAAACTCTTCAGGGTCCTGAGGGCCAGGCCTTCCAAGGCACACACGTGTCCTAGAGATTCTAGGACAGGATAGGCCTCTCCTAGGCCACGCGAGGAACAATCCCCAGATTCCCAGAAGCATCCCTTTACTCAAGAGTCATGGAGTTGCTGTCCTGTCCGAGAACAGGCAAAACTCACAGTACACTGGGGCTTTGGGAAACCCAAGGACATTTTTCTAACCAGCCCTACCTCAGGGATGGAACATTCTACCCTTCATTAACCCATCTGCTCAAAACACTCAAAGCTTTCTGTTAAGCTACAGATAAAGAGATAAAGAAGTCTGATGTCCTGAATAGCTTTGTGTAAGCTTATCTTCTGGGTGTCAGGCAGAGAAAAGGGAAAAGCCAGTCCTAGAAGAGCCAGGAGCCACAATGTAAGGGATTCTGGTGTCCCTCGTAACAGGAGGACCCAGGGCAGCTGTATGAAAGGACCAGGCACAGGCGTACCTCAGTTAGCCCCATGTGGGAAAAAGGGGGAGCATAGTTTTGCTTGCCCGTGCGCTTCTGGCACACACCAGACTCGGGCTAACATCTGTACAGGATCCCAAGTTCACTCAAGAATTGCACTGGAGACAGCCAGCGCCCCCACCAGCCCCAACCCCACAACCCCACCTTGCACTTCTGCAGCTTGGTCCTGGGAACAGAGCAGGTCCTATCGCTAAGCTCCTCTTTCATACTGGAAACTGTTTCTCCTGAGCTCACCTTTTGGCTTCAGTGGGGATATTAAAGAATTGCAGCCCAACAATTTAGATGGTTTTCTGGCTTAAAAAGTAGAAAATACATGTGTAAGCCTGATTTCAAACACCATAATCTTCTTATTTCAGGGTGCCAATGGCAGGGATAACCAAGCTATTTAGCCTCAGTTATTTTTTTTCTTTAGATTGCCAAAAAGATTAAATCCTAAAATGTAGGCATACAGATTTTTTTTTTCAAATTGAATTTTAAAATATTCAGACCTAAGTTGTCTCCCTGCATATTTAGCAAGCAGGCATTTCCCCAGAAAAAGTTACCAAATAGCCCAACTATTAGAGCCAGAGTACAGAGTCTATTTAGTTTAATGTCCTACATATACTGTGGTTCATAAATACACATGTGGAATGTACATATATCTACATATAAACACATATTACGTAATAGCATGTACACAGGATGCTCTACAGATACATGTATACATACACACGTTTGCACATGTCATTACAACTAGCAAATGAATTGCCAGACAATCAGGTGGGACCTAGTCAAATGCACAGTTGTGGTCTATTTCCGCTTTTTCTACCCATTCTAACACAGACACTTGCAGAGCTACACAGTGAAACAATCCATCTTTTATTGCCCATCACCACAAACTCTTAATTCCTAATTCCCTCTTAAACATCCCTGCTGACTTAGTCCTGACAGCAGTTTGTTTAAGACAGATATTTACTGCTGGGTCTTGTGGCCAGGCCTGCGTGTCAGAAGGCAGAAAAGAAAGACTCATACTCTCTGAGATTATTTGAGAAGGGAGCGGATGTGATGACTGATGTATAACGGTGTGCAGGGTGCCATGCCAAGGCTCAGATTGCTGATAAATGACAAAACCAATGTTCAGGTACATGATGTTCAGGCAACCAGGTGTCGGGGACCCCAATTGCCTGGCTGTGATGGTGGGGTGGCATCTACCCCAGCCAGTCAATACAGAAGAATAGCTCCCTCTCTCACACTGAGCACAGAGCATCATTATTGATCGCAGTAGGCTGACCAGAGGAGGGAGAATCCCTTGGGAGTCACAGCCTGGCTCATTCAATCACAGTATGGTTCTTAAAAGATCTGATTTGACAATTCTACGGTGGGACATTTTGCCAAAGTATGTTTGGCTGAAAGGCCTCTGCTGTGCCTCTGTGGTATCTCTCTCTGCTGTGTCTCTGGTGGCTTCCGTATCTGACAAGGGAGCAGCTCGCTCCCTGTCAGGGGAAGCGCCAAATTCAGTGGACAGTCTTTCTCCATGCTTTTAGACTCAACCAAGCATTAAGACCCCCAGGCCACACCCACCCCAGCTGGGGATACCCTCACCAGCAGTTCCCAAGTCAGCCCGTGGCTTTGTGTGAGGTCAAGAGAGAGCACTAACCCTTACTGTCTAAATTAAAAACATAACGGTGGGTGACACTGTGATTTTCAACTGGATATTCAAAAGGCAGCTTTCGTACAGGATGCATTTTTGATGTTTTTTTTTTAACCTGGAACACAATGCAGGCTATAAATAAAGCAATATGTGGTGAAATTTCTGACAGAGACATGCATCTAAAGTTGCTGTGGAGGGAGTGGAGCTCAGTTAGAGAGAGCTTCCTAGTGTGCAGGAAGCCCTGAGTTCAATCCCAGCGCTGATCATTTATAGTAACAATATCAATATTGCTACTACATACTAATAGAATTTTGCTTTCTCCACATAAAATTATGAAGGGTGGGGGGGCTAGGGAGATACCTCAGTCAGTAAAGTACTGACCAAGCAAGCATAAGGACTTGAGTTCAATCCCCAGCACCCACATAAAAATCTCAGCATGGTGGCACACATATGCAATCCCACTGCTGGGGAAACAGAGACCAATAGATCCCTGGGGCCACCGGTCACTCAGTCTAGCCTAACTGGTAAGCTCCCGATCAATGAGAGACCTCGTCTCAAAACACAAGGTGAGCAGCACCTGAGGTAGAACACTGGACTCCACATGCCTGCACACACACACACACACACACACACACACACACACACACACCAGAAAGTATCATGGATGTCCTAAGACTAGGAAACTTTTGATGTATTGGTCATCTCTGATACGATGCTCTGTGCCCAGAGAAACAAAGCCATGATAAGCCAGACCACGAAGAATCCAGAAGCAGGTTTTCGGAAGTACCTGTACCCTTATAAATGGGCTCCCCTCCCTCAGATGACTCTATCTAACACCCAAGCCAGCTAGTAAATTAAAGGTGGGCAGTTTGGCAGGGTCCGGCTTTCTGCTTCTCTCAGGTGCCACAGCCACCCCCGGCTGCTCCGAGAGGGAGCGCACCTGCTCCCCGCCAGTCTCTGCCTTCTATTCTTCATTACACAACAGATGACCTATCTGATAGGCGTCTTCCCTCCCACAGGTTCCCCTTGCCAGCCTTCATGAGAATAAAGCCCACAGCCCTTTTTATCTTCATCCTGCTGCTACTCCCATCCACTATTTTTTTTCTAAAGATCGTTTGCCAGCACTGCGTGCTCGGTTGTACCCAGTGGGGCCAGAAGCGTCTTCTGAACTGACAGTTCTGACTTTTTGCTGCGTGTGATTTCTCTAAAGCATGACAACCACTTGCATGAAGACACAGCAAACCTTTTCAAAAACGGAAGCTGTGGAAAGGAGGCCTTTCAAGAAGGGGATGTGGTTGCTGCGGGAGCTGAGCCAACAGGTCTCCTATGGATCAGTTCAATTTCGCCATACCTTATAGGTGGCTGGAGAAATTAGAATCACACCATCCATCCGTGAGGTGGGGGGGGGGCATTGTTAACACGTGTGTTGGCAGAGAACAACATGTGCACAGCCCTGAAAAAAAGAACCACGAAAAGAATCAAGAGCTTTGTGCCCTCAGATTTGTGACTTATTTCATATTCATTGGCAATTAGGCATCTAGGTCCACAGAAGGGCTCTTAAGAGCACAGCTCGATTACATGTTCCTTCCTCCATAAGACCATAGGTCTGAGTGTGGTTCCTTCTGCAAAGGCACAAAGGGTGTCCAAAGAGCTAAGATGTCACATACAAGTTCAGTCAGATTTCCCAGAACCCTGAGTGAGCACAAAACTATTTTAGAGTGCTCTCAGAAGACGGTATCATTTGGAGAGACAACGACTCAGTGGTAGTTTAGAGCAACTGTGGATTGTTCCTGATCTTATGCAGAGTCCAGCCTTGGTCTGCAAGAGTCAGATAAGCAGACTCCCATAGATTTAGAAAACAGACCATCTAGCAGACAAAGGTATGCATTCTCTGTAGCTCTGAAAAAATTCTTAATTATCTGAACTTACTAGAAGACGGTGAAAGTCACAGCCCATGCCTGTGATCTTGGCATGCAGGAGGTAGAGACTGAAGCATATAAAGTTCAAGACCAGTCTGGGTTACATGAGACCCTAATGCGGAAGGAGGGAGGGAGAGGAGGGAGGGGAAGAGGGAGAGGGAGCAGGGAGGGGGGAAACGGACACAGAAGAGAACCTGCACATCAGAAGGCCGCTCCTAGCCAGGCCCTGCATGCTGCGGCTTCTCTTCACACACCCCCTCTCTTCTTTGCGCGTCCCTCGCTGCAGACATGGATCTGTGCATGTGTGTACACATATGCGCAGCTTACATGTGTGCATGTGTGTGGGTATCCACGTGCCATCTCTCCCGGCTCTCGAACCCTCCACTCAGCGCACTCAGCATTCTGCTGTCCCGCTCAGACTGACCGGCCCCGCCCTGCTCTTGCCGCCCTCTCTGTAAATGGCTGCACTCCCACTCTGAGAGGTGTTGTCCTTCTGCCTCTGTAGGAGACACTCTGAGTTTCCAGGCAAGAACACGCCACACTAGAGCTTGCCCTTCCGGTCTCTGGCTCCTGCTCCTCGGCTTGGAGGTGGCAAGAGGGGGAGAGGGAGAGGGAGGCATGGTGGTACACCTGACCCGCAGTCTCGAGCCATTTATGACGGGAGGCCCCAAAGCCCTGCCCGCAGAATCAGGGCACCTGTCCTCTGGAAGTGACAGAATCAGAAGTGAGAGCCAGAACACGAGGTCTTCAGAGGGAGGACACAACCTAGCTTCACCTGGGAGGAAGTCTGCACTGGGTCGGCCTGCCTGTGCCTCCCGAGTGCTGGGGTTGAAGGCATGTGCCCATACCCGGCCTGCTGTCATTTCTTGTTATATTTTACTAATTTTTATTTTATGTGTATTTTGCCTGCATGTGTGTTAAGTGCCCCACACATGTGCAGTGCCCATGGAGGTCAGAAGAGGGTGTTGGATCCCTTGGAACTGGAGTTACAGACCACTGTTATCCATCATGTGCATGGCGGGAATTTATCCCAGGACCTCTACAAGAGCAGTCGGTGCACTCAGCTGTTGAGCCATCTCTACAGCCCATCTGATGTCATTTCTTAATAACAGAGGCCAAACCCATCTCGGTTTCAGATGAGGGAAATGATCATGGGAGAAGGGGTGCTTCTGAGGGAACTCCAAGTGGTGTCCGGGCTTCCTTGTTCAATGCTAGTGCATTCCTTACTGTGTTTCTCCGGGGAGTTATTTAACCTCTCTGAGTCTCTTTTTCCTCATCCCTCTCAGGCACAGTGCTCTCTAGTACCTCCTGGGTCGCAGCACATGTCAGTGCCCTCCCATACCTGAGTCCCTGAGGACACAAGCTGGGGACAACTGAGCACTCAGAAACTGTCAGGACCGAAGTTAAATTTAGTTAATGTGGCCTGAAATTACGCACTTTTGGAATTGTCAGTGGGTTTCTGCAAGACAAGTGTGGGTCAAGCCACAGTGCCAGCAATAATCATGTCAGCAAAAGTAATCTGATGGCACACTGGTATTTCCGACACATTGGATTGGTTTAGCATTGTGCTAAGGATGATGTTTACTGAGCAAGAAGCTTCCAGGTCAGTGGTCCCTGTGGTGGGTCCCTGTGGCCTGCTCCATCCATGCCTGCCAGGTGGACCCCATGACTTTCCTGCCTTCTAGAATAGTCCCCTTTCTAGAAGATCCTTTGGGTTGATTTCTTTCTAGCTCAATCCTCAAATGAGTTTAACCGTCATTGACAACACTTCCCCAGGGAAGACACCCTCCAAGCCTAAGAGCCAACCTACACTGTGTATAAGAAGACCTGGGGTATGTCCCACCCTCCAGAACCTTCGCAGGGCCTGGAGACAGATCTTCATCCACAACGATAGAAGCCTGCAACCAAGTGGTGAGCACCCTTGGACATCAATACCAGGAAGGCCTGCCAGCACTTTCCCAAGCCCTGTTCCAGCAAACAGAAGAATCAAGAATGAAAGTAATTAGAGCTGACCCTTGACCCCTGCAGATGGAGGCAACCCTGCCTTCTTCGGGAGGCAAGAAAGCAAAGGGTGAAATCGGAGGCTCCCTAGGGCTCAGACTCTGAAACCAGAAACTCCTTCCAGCCTCATAATGAGCTGAGGATCTGAGACAAGGGCTCCGATTTCCCCTTCACGCCTCATGCCTGCCCTTCCCCCAGCCCATACCCGGTATTCCTGTTACTGCTTGGCCCCCCGCCAGGGTCTTCCCAGGCTGACCACTCTCATATGCATGCTGAAGTATGGCTCTCCTTGTTCCTGTGGCATCCCTATCAGAGATACACAAGAGCGGGGCTGGCTTGCATCTCCCCAGTGACAGCAGACAGCTCTCAGGGACCCGACATTTGCTATGTGGGGCAGATTGAGTCATTAAAATATTTTTACATTTCTATTTTGTCTCTTCCTACTTCCAGACCAGTTTAGGCTTCTTAATAGGATTTGCGCAGTAAATTTTCATGTTTTTAAAGATTTATTTTTACGTATATGAATGTATCTGTGAGAGTGTATGATAAGTGTCAGTGCCATGGAGGCTGGAAGAGGGCCTTAGATCCCCTGGAACTGGAGTTACAGATGGTTGTGAGCCTCCCAACATGCATGCTGAAAACTCATGATTGTCTGAAAAAACAGCAAGAGCCACTTGAGCCATCGCTCCAGCCCGATTTAGAATTTCAGGTTCCTGGAAATACTCTCCTCAGCGTCCGTCTCTTCATCATGTCATACCCATGATGTGTCCCTACTCTATATCAGATAAACCTGAGCTCATCTACATGCAGCACCCACCCAGCGTGCAGACCCCAGCATCAGGACCCCAGAGCCTGGAAGCACCCCCCTTTAACAGACAGTCACCCCTCCCTGGACCCATCCAGCTAGTCAGCTGATCATTCCTAGCCCTACAGATCTTCACACAGTCTTTCAAGCAATCCATTCCTCCACATTCCCCATTGTCCAGTACCTGCGCTCACCTTCCTTCTCATTGGTCAAAACCATCCCCCAGCACATCCCAGTGTCCCTTGGAAATCTTCTCTACTCATGTCTACCCGACCTGACCCATGCGGTGCTGTCTGGGGAACACTGATCTTCCATCATGATGACCATGAGAGGCCAACTCAGTCCAGCTGTCACCTCATCTCCACTAATCCCCAGATGTGCTTAGCACAAACAAGTGCCCATAGGGCAACTGGGGCACGTGTTTGGTGCTGGCTCAGCCTACTGCCTGCCTTTGGCACCCTACTCCATCAGTGGCCCCCAGTGTACAGTGCCCCTTGGAATTTCTGGTACTGTGTGGTCTCCTCCCACCTAAACTCAGGGTTTGGTCACATCAGCTTCTATGGCCAGAAGGACTTAGCAAGACCAATACAAGTAGTCTTGATAAGTGGAATTCTTGCAGAATCTTCTTGGATCCCTCAGGTGATGTGTAAAGAAACCTAGTCACCATCCTGGAGGACCAGACAAAATGCCCTGTAAGAGGAAGATACTCAGACTTACCCGGAAAGCAGCATGTCCACTCAGGCTGGGTCCTTTGGCACCTCTGGAGTTCCCACTCCCACCTACGATCTGAGTGTATCTGCATAAGATACCCCGAGTGAACCAGCAGAAGAGCTTTCCAGCTGAACAAAGCCATCTGTAGAATAGGAGAGATAATGAAATGGCTGTTTTAAGCGGTGAAGTTCTGGGGTGCTGTGTTATGCAACAATAGACAATCCCGATAGTTACCGCTCCATTCAGCACAAATGCGAGGACTGTGTGAGATCCTAACAGGCATATTCTAAGCTGCTTAGTAAGCAAAAAGAGAGCATGCACCAGTCACTGCGTTGTGGTTGGACTCCCTGATGCACCCTCTCAGCAAACGTTACTCGGAGCACCTGCTCTGTTAGATGCTGAGAATATGAGTCGCCGCTCACCATGGGTTCCTTCCCCTTTACAGTTGTTTCCACTCACACTTAACCTCCAGGGTTGGAATCAATTGCCCCTGTGAGGGATGCACCCAAGCTCTCCCTCAAGGCCCCAAGCTGCAAACTCTCAGGGAGGATGGTGGGAGTCCTGGGAGTATTGCCTCACTCGAAAAACTTGATGAACAGCAGAATCACTGTTCATTGGGTGCTGCTGACCCAAATATTTGGGGTCAAAAGAGGGCGAAGGGCATTTCTCCTAGGTATGTGAGATCCATTGGGACATGGAGCCCAAAAGGGCCATCCCGGCCCGGGGAAGGATGTAGATCAGCAATAGAGCCCTTCTTCAGCATCGGGAACTGTGGAGACAGAGAGGCTGAGTGACTGCGCAGCAGGTGCAGAAATCTCCCCGCCATCTAAGGGACACAGCTCAACAGTCTCCTTGTGCCTGCAACAAACAAAATGCCCTCTCTGAAGCTCTCCCTCACTTCTAGTAAGAAACTGATTTCCCTAAGCTAGTGAATAGCAATTACTCTGACCAAGACTCAGAGTCTCATAAATATGACCCTTAAAACCCCCTTCACCCTGCCGGGTTTGGGTATGATCAACTCCAAAATTAAAGCATCAAATATTGCCTCTATGTTCTCATGACTCTCACCATCAGGTGTTAACATTGAATTACAGGCCAAGAATCCCACAAGGAGTGTCATGGGTTCATCAGTTAGACCTTTCGTGTCTATTTCCAGACACAAATGAGCACCAGTCTGGGATTCAGAACAAGTGGGTTCTAGTCCCACTCTTGTCCTGACGAGCCATGGGAAAGCCGAGAAGCTTGACGACAGTAAGGTTCGTCTTCAAAACAGAATCCCTGCACAGAGCACAGAGCACAGAGCTGATAGCTAAGGATGGGGCAGAGGGGAAGCAAGCTTTCAAGACTCCCCCCACCCACCATCCGCAATCACTGGAGCTCCTCTGTGGATCCACTGAACAAAGACTGCCAAGGCTTAGTGGGAGAAAAAGAAAACTAGCTTTGTCTTAGAGACTTTCTTCAGTCTTTAAACAGCAATCAAAAGACCCTCAAGTTGGCTCAGTCAGTAAAAGGTGCCTCCCACCAAGCCTGAGGAACGAGCCTGAGTTCAATCCCCAGGACCCATGTGGTGGAAAGAAAGAATGGACTCTCACAAGTTGTTCTCTGACCTCCACACGCGTGTTGTGACACAAGGTGCCCACGCACATGCATGCATACACACATAAGTAAATGTAATTTTAAAAGGTGTTAAAAACAGGCTGGAAAAATGTCTCAGCAGTTAAGAGCCCTGGCTGCTCTTACAGAGGACCCGGGTTCCATTCCCAGCACCCACATGGTGGCTCACAACTGTCTGTAACTCCAGTTCCAGGGGATCCTGCGGCCTCTTCTGACCTCTGCAGGCACCATACAACATGCAGGCAATACACTCAGATGCATAAAGTAAAATATAAATAAAATATTTTAAATAAATAAAATAAAACAAAATAAATAAAAATAAAAATTGTTAAAGACAACTAGAATGTGGAATCCAGTTTCAGAATCAACTGAGGAAGCCTTTTTGCAGTAGTTGACAAAATACCCTCACCTTACACACACAGTGTTGAGCTCTGTAAGAAAAGCAGACATGGAAAAAAGAAACCTTTCCCCAAAGAAGGCAAGTAAAATAAAATACAAAGGAGTAAGCAGAGTGTCCAAGAAAATGACAGCAACCACTAGAGCAGAGCGTGGGGGTTAGGACGTGTCAAAAATACCAAATAAGCAAGAAAACTGCCTCGAACTAAGATGAGGTCACAGCCATGTTGTGTGATTCAAGGCAAGGACCCAAAGGCCAATTGCTTCTTGAATTATAAATACAAAATCATTTATATCAGCACAAAAAAGTAAATACCTAGGTCTAAATCTAATAAGACATGTACAAGATTTGCATGTGGAAAACTGCAAAACGCTATTAAAAATTCAAATATCTAAATGAATGGAGGGATAACCCATGTTCATGGACAGAAAAAGCCATACCGTTAAGATGTGAATTTTCCCTACAGAAAACTCTCAACAAATTATTTTGTGGATGGTAACAAACTAATCCTAAAAGTTCACATGGAAAAGCCAGGCATTGTTGCTTATCTGAATTTCAGCATTGAAGAGGCTGAAGCAACGTTGCCATGAGTTCAAGACCAGCCTGGATTATGTAGTGAGAAAAAATACCCAGGGGTGACCTCTGTCCTCCACATGCTTACTCTCATGCACTCCACACACAAGAAAGTACACACACACAAACATACACACACACACACACACACACAGAATAAAAATTTTTAAATAAGAATAAAGTCTACTAACTTAAAATATTGCTGAAAGAATCAAAGAACATCTAAGTAAATGGAGAAAAGTTCAAGGCTGACAGTTTGAGAGGCTCAGTATTGTTAGGATACAAACCCTCCTGACTGGCTAGTTTTTATTGTCAACACAAACTAAGTACTTAGGGGGAGGGAACTTCAACTGAGGGAGCACCTCAATCAGATTGGCCTGTGGGCAAGAATGTAGGCATTTTCTTAGTTGTTCATTTAAGTAGGAGGGCCCCGCCTTCTGTGGGTGATACCATCCCTAGGAAGGTGGGTCTGGGCTGTATAGGAAAGGTAACTGAGCCAGCCAGGGTGAGTCAGCCAGTAAGCAGCCTTCCTCTGGGGGTTCTACTTCAAGATCCTGCCCTGAGTTCCTGTCCTGGCTTCACTGGCTCATGGGCTGTGATCCAGAAGCTGAAATAACCCTCCCCTTCTGCAACCTGCTTTTGGTCATGTTGTTTATCACAGCAACAGAAAGCTAACCAGAACATATTCCAAACTGATCTATAGATTTAATGTCGTATGTATCAGAATTCCAGCTGCCTCTCCCCATAAAACTACAGGTAGATCCTAAAACTCATGTGGAAATGGGAAGTCCCCAAATGCTGTAGTTCCTCTGCCTGTTCCTGTGATTAAATGCCCTGACTAAAACTTAAAGGAGGAGTTTACTCTGGCTCAGGGCTCCAGGATTACAGTCCATCCCGGGAAAGGGTAAGGGGATCAGGTGGCAAGTTGGTCACTTTACATCGCCATCAGGGAGGACTAAGAAACACACGCTACTCGCTACTCGGCTCCCTTTCTCTATCTCACAGTCCAGGATCCCAACCAGGGAGTGGGGCCACCCACAGAGGGCCAAGCTTCCCACCCCAGTTAATGCTAGCAAGATAATCCCCTACCTGTGTGTCCAGAGTCCCATCTCACAAGTGAATCTAGATTCTGTCACATTGGCAGCTAACAATAACTATCACACTAAAAGTGCCAAAACTGGGGCTGGAGAGATGGCTTAGTGGTTAAGAGCACTGGCTGCTCTTGCAGAGGACCCAGGATCAGTTCCTAGCACCCACATGGTGGCTAACAACGATCCATAACACTCCAGGTCCAGGGGATCCAACACCCTCTTCTGACGTTTGCCCACACTGCATGACATGGGACACTTACACACATGCAGGTAATACACTTTTACCCATAAATTTTTTTTAATTGCCAACATTATCTTGAAAAAGAGAAAAGTTAACTCAATACTGCTCCATTTCGAAACTTAACAAACACACTGGCCTGCACATTTAAAGCAGACACAAGCAGAGGCCTTCCAATAAACAGAACAGAACTGAAAACCTAGGGTTAAGTTTCTTGATTTATACTGCTGTGTATGTGTATGTGTGCATTTGCACATGCATGCGTGTATACATGTGCAGTACAGAGTTCATTTGTGGTCTGCTGTATGTATATGGTATATGTGCATGTTCATGTGGGCATGTGCACATGTGTGTGTGGGTATGGGGTATATACATACATGTATATGTCTATTTGTGGTATGGTATGTGTAAATGGTATAATATGTACATGTGTGTGGGTGCATGTGAAAATCAAACGTGTCTGGTGACTTTCCTCTGTCTGTCTTCATCTTTATTTTTATAAGCAGGGTCCCTCACTGAACGTGAAACTCCTTAATTCAGCCAGGCTGGTGGGCCAATGAGCTTCAAAGATCCACCTACCTCTGACATGCTCCCCGATGTCCCCCTTCGCATTGGGGTTACAGGAACTTGCTGCCAAGATAAGATCAATAGGGCTTTTAGGGATCCAAACTCAGATCCTCAAGCTTGCACAGTCGCCTCTTTACCAGCTGATTCTAATAGAGGTTTTAAGATAATTCGATGAGAGAACATATTATAAGAGGTGGTGCTGACAGGCAGGTCTTGAGCTTGCAATCCTCCTGCCTTAGCCTCCAAAAGTAGCTAAGGTCCCAGGCCTGTGCCACCAGGCCCAGCAGATGTAATTCATCTTAAAAATACACAAAAGAGAAGTGAGATGGGTAAACACTGTGGAAATTACACAGTGCTTTGTAGTCAGAATTAGAGTTAGAATTTCAAACGAAGATGCAACTGGGGTGGGGCCTTAGCGCTGCTGTTTTTGTGCAATTCTCAGCAAGGCCCCTACTGGAATGTTGTTCATTTCCCTCATCTGTCCCTAAAGAGGGAATATAATAATTTGGGGAAGAAAAAAAGCAAAATAATTATAAAAAGAAATAGTGTTGAGGTAATTGGACAGCCACACACAAAAAGGTAATTTTGGTCTTATACAGAAGCAGCTCAAAATCTATGACACTGGAAAACTCCTAGAAGCAAACCTTGGTGACCTTGAGTGAAGTGAAGGTTTCTGCTTCATTTCATTTTAATACAACATCTATGATGATAAAAGATTGGACTTCATCAAAACTGCAAATGTTTTAACTTCGAAGGACACCCTTAAACCAGGGGTCAACATTTACGCCTTAATCCCAGGACCTGGGAGGGTGGGACAGTGGAAGGTTTAGGCCTGAGAATCTGTGTTCATAACTAGGACCCAGGCGAAGATGCCCATCACAGGGTGGCAGTTCCCTGGGCTCCCAGCCCTGGGAAGGCACAGACAGGCTAGGCTTCATTAGCCAGTCAGCATAGCCAAAGGGCAAGGTCCAGGCCAGTGAGAGACCCTGTCTCAAAATACAAGGGGAGGGGACTAGAGAGGTAACTCAGCAGTTAAGAGACTGTCTACTCTTGCAGAGGACCTGGGTTTGGTTCCAAACACCCACATGGGGGCTCACAACTGTCTAGTTCCAGAGGAATCAAATACCCTCTCTTGACCTCTGTGGGCACTGCACGACATGGGTGCATTTGCATGCATTCAGGCAATATACTCATTTACATAAAATTAAAACAATAAAAATATTTTTAAAAAGAATGAGTGGAGGGAACGGCATTCGAAAAATGAGAGCTGAGGCTGTCCTCTGGCCACACACAAGTACACGTACATACATACACACACACACACACACACACACAGAGCAAAATATTTGAATAGACATTTCACCAAAATGTATGTGTGTAAATTCATGCAATTACGTTCAGAACCATTGTTCATTTGGGAAGTGCAAACTAAATCCATAGTGAGAAAGCATTTCACACCTGTGAGAACAACCACTGCCCAGAAACAGACCAGGACCTTACTGGAAATGTAAAATGATGTCAGTGACCAAGGGAAGGTTGGACAGTTTTAAAATGTCAAAGGTAGACTTGCCATATAACAGAATTCTAGTCCAAGATATCTTTCCAAGAGAACCCAAAACACATATCCACAAAAAGACTCACACACAGAAATCCACACGCAGGCTTATTCCTTATAGACAGACTACAAACGAATCCAAATGTTCACTGAGAGAAAGAAGGACAAACAAGATGTGGCATACTGAAAGGAAGGACCAAGATGTCAACACTGACCCTAACAGAGGAAATCTCGGAAGCATCGCTCCAAGTAACCAAGACAGGCACATGCAGAAAAGCACCAGCATGGGTCCCTCTGTGTGACGTGTCCCCAGGCAAATTTCAGAGACAAAATGTGGTGACTGTGTCTGAGGTGGGAGGGAGCGACTGCACGGCGGGCCAGCTTTCCACTGGTAGTCACTGCATGACTGCAAATTTACCATAACTCATTGTATTATATTCTGAAAGCCAGTGAACTTCATAGAACTATAGCCAAATGTGGGCTGGAGAGATGGCTCAGTGGTTAAGAGCACTGGCTGCTCTTGCAGAGGATCCAGATTCAGCTCCCAGCACCCACATGGCAACTAACAACCATCTGTAACTCCAGTTCTAGGGGATCGGACGCCCTCTTCTGTCCTCTGAGACAGACACTTACACACCTACAAGCATAACATTCTTGTACATAAAATAAAAATAAATAACTACTGCTTTCTAAAAAGGAAAAAAAGGGCCCTTTTAAAGGCTTGCTTTGGGTTTTTCTGTTTGACAGGAAAGAGTAAAAAGTCTCTGCAGAACCCAGGGATGGTATCCCTGCCTGTAATCGCAGCACTGGGGAGTCTGAAGCAGAAGACGCACCAGGAGTCTAAGGCCAATATGAGCTATAGAGTAAACAGAAGTATAGCCATGGTTACATAACAAGACCCTGTCTCAAAAACAGAAATCAAAAACCCTCCCCAATAGTCCCCAGCAGGCCACAGAGGGGCAGGACTGACCCTGACCAGTCAAGACCACTGTCACAGGAGGATGTAGGCGGGTACCAGCTTGCTTAGATGGCAAAGGGGAGAGACTGAAAATATTGGATTTCTCTTAGGAAGACACCAGCAAGGTGTATCATTAGAGACATAGTGACCTGTGTCCACTCAGGTGGCACATGGTACTGCACCCGCCCTAGAGTACCAGGGTAAGAATTCCCTAAGGCCTTGGAAGCAGAAAGAGTCCAGGAAAAGTTAAACTTGGAAACATGGCACTCATGCACAAAACCAGCAGTGGCTGGAGCACTCTTACTCCACTGGGAAGACAACTGAGCAGTCGAGCAGAGGGTGCGTTGAACATGGCTACAGGAGTTCAAGGGAAGCTTGTCAGACCTTCCCACCTTTGAAGCATCCAGCATTTTGCTAAGGCATTGATTCCTAATGCCCCTAAATCCTCAGTGTGCTGGGGAACCCACAGGTGTCTAACCTTTAAGGTGCTACAGGAAACATCCTCACCTCCATCACCCCTGGACCAGCCCAGCTGCCCAGGTAGACCATCTGCTCCACAGGTCCCCTCATCTACCTGAGGGCAGCATGCCCCTTTGAACCCCACAGAGCCATCTGACCCATCTCACTCTCAAAGGCCCACCTGACCACTCCAGTTCGTGTCTGTTCAAGATTTTAGACACGGGGGGCCTCTCTATGCTAATGGTGTGCATGTGAGTGAACGTGTGTTTACTATTGCTTATGGTAGACAAAGAGCCTGAGATTCAGAAAATGGATAAAATGGGCTGAAATCTATATCCTTGCCATATTTAATTTTGGAAGCATCTATTACTAACACAGCCATAACCCTTCCTTTTCAATCATCCTTGGCAATAAGGTTCTTAAGTTAGAAAACATCTAAGAATATGTTTGGAGTCTATTGCCTGTGAACATATGAAATGTTCCTTTTACACTCTTTTCCCTGAAGGAACCCTCCATCGCCCACCAGCAGGTCCCACGGGGCCTCCCGTCACTGCTGTGGCTGGCACCGACAGACTTAGTGCAGTGGAGAAAGAGAACGCCTTCCCGGATGGCTCCCCCTCTCGCCTCGCATCACGGCTGTCACCGCAGCCCTTTGCTGCCGTCTTTAATAGCTCACAGGTGGCTCCTTCTGGAACCGATGGTGGAGCAGTCCATGGATCAGCCAGTTGGGATGCTGAAGCGGGAGCATTGGCAGGAACTGCTGGAATGCTTGCCTCGGAGACACGCTAAGCGCCCACTGGCCTGGGCTCGGAGGTCTGGGCCTGGCTGCCTTTGATCAGAGCTGTGTGCTGCCAAGTCTCAATTAGACAGCCCGTAATACCGTTGGTTCTGGCACAAGTGGTGAGCAAAATAAATCAAAGGATTCTCCCAAATAGAAGCGAGTTCCTGGCCACCGGGTTTGGAGAGGCCACTGCCCTTTGCTGAGGGCTGACAGCACCCACACGTGTCGTAAAGCCAGGTCTCCAAAGAGACCTCCACAACGAGCTGGGGAGCTGAAGTCAGAACACTTAGATGTTCACTCACAGATGCAAACTGCCCAATCAAAAGGGACATGAGGAGCTTTCCAGGGCCACAAGCGCTTGCAACGTGTGTCCTTCCGGAGGACAAAGGGGATGCTGGCTGGAAAACTCTGGGCAGAGCCCACTCCTGCCAGCGTCTGCCCTCAGCACCTGCGCAGAGAACCCGAAGGGTCATGTTCACTAGGAATGCGATTCACTCCCAACTCCGAGGTCAGGGGAGACTGGGCAGAGTTAGTGCCTCCTCCCCCATTGCTCTGACGGAAGACGTCAGCACCAACCTCCGCTCTGGTCCTGCCTGCCAGACTTTCATGCAAGTAGCTCCTTACAAAGAGGAAATGCTCAGCTGGGCCTCAGAGAACTGTGCACAAAGCAAATTGCTTTGTTAAAACCCAAGGAGGGAAGGCTGCTCAAAATGGCTCAGCCTACTGCAAAGGGTTTGGATCCAAACTCGTGTTCCCCCTGGTGACTGTGATCCCATTTCACTTGCTTTTGCGGGAAATAAGGGGACAGCAGGGTGCAGAGGTCAGATTCCACTCCAAATGCCAGCACTGGCTTAGGAAGTGATGTGACTTAAATGATGACTTCAATCTCTGGGGACATCAAAGTGCACCATCTCCAGGACACTCCTGAGGAAGAGTGCAACTAGAAAGTTGTACTTTAAAAAATCAAAGGCTTTGTGGTAAGGCTTGTGAATCAGCGAGTCTTGGAAACACATCCTGGTCAGAGAGTGCCACGGGCAAGGCCACCAGACTGTATAAAGTAGAAACTTTGGTGGGCATTTTGGGCAGTGGAATAAAGTCTGCTGTAAAATAAGTGCAGACTTCAGGGTCACAAGGTCTGGTTCAAGGTGCCAGGGAGATAGCTCAGGTGGTAAACTGCCCATTGCACAAGTGTGCGAGTCTGTGTTTAGAGCCCCAGGATCTGTATTTAAAAAGCCAGGCAAAAGTGGGGTGTGGTGACACAGGCTTTTAATCTCGGCACTTGGGAGACAGAGGTAGGCAGATCTCCATGAGATCAAGGCCAGCCTGGTCTACAAAGAAAATTCTAGGCCAGCTGGGGCTACAGGGACACCCTGTCTCAAAACAAAAACAAGTTAGACACATTACCACTCACCTATAACCTTAGCACTGAGGGTAGAATCAGGAGGACCTTTGAGGCTTGCTAGCCACCTAGTAGAGCTGAAGCAGTCCCTGAGGCTTGGAACTCCATGTACACTGTATACACACACACACACACACACACACACACACGCACACACACAGAGTCTGACGGGAGACATACTTCCTCGCCTGCATCAGAGGCTCTGACATGGGGCTTGTCCTGGTTTATGCTATTGGAACATGGACCTCTAGCACTGGGAGGGAACTTGGTGGTAAGATGTCACCTTTCTAAGCCATGGAGCACTTTTTCCATGTCAGAGTTTATACATTAGCTCTAGGTGACAGCACAGTTAATATCATTAATGTAACAGACCCAGAGGGACAAAACCTACCAGCTAATCCATCTCTCTCCCTCTGACCTCTGATCAGCAAAGCCTCTCTCTTTTCTTCAGGATCGGCTTCCCATCACCACCAGTGAAGTTAGACGCTGGCATTATCTTTCTGGAGATAAAATGTCAGGGAATTGCTGGGGCTAAAGTACTAAAGAGATGGCTCAACAGCTAAGGCCACTGGTTGCTCTTACAGAGGACCCAAGTTTGGATCCCAGCACCCACGTGATGGATAGCAATCATCCATAACTCCAGTTCCAGGAAATCTGATACCCTCTTCTGGCCTCTATGGGCATTGTATGCATGGGTACACTTACATGCATGACAGCAAAATACTCGTGTGTGTGTGTGTGTGTGTAAAATATAAATATTAAACAGCTGTAAACACTATATTTAAACACCAGATTAGTTGACAATTAGAACTTTTTCCATTATAACATTATCACATGTGTGTCACCTTTTACATGTAAATATCTTCACCTGAATTAACAAATTACAGCCCATGCCCAAGTTTCTGTGCCGTCCATATGTGAAGTTAATAATCACACTGTGCTGCACAGACTTGGCCACTGTCTGGGGCGTCTTCTTAACTGCGATGGAGATCTGCAGAGCCTCAAGTATTAAAGATCTGATACACAATTTCACAAAATATTTTCCAGCACTTGTTATCTGATAACAAAAAAAGACCAGGAAACACTCCTGTTGCTCATGGTGGCTTCTGTATGAGCTGCCTTCCATACACATGCGTAGAAATTGTGTGTGTCTGAGGCAGTGTGTAGAGCCAGCACGATACCTGGGAGTTCTAATATGTGGAGACAGAGAAATGGGAGGCCAGTGGATAAGGGAGAGGGCAATTACATTCTTGGGTGCCAGTCACCGAGGATTTCCACAAACAGAGCTGTTCTGACACGGTCAGGTGAAGAAGGCAGCGAGGGCTGGGGGCTGAAACACAGGTGGCCCGATACAGGAAGCAGGTGGGGAAATTTCAGCCCAAGGAAGAGGTACAGCAAAGGCAGGGCTGTCTCCGGGGAGGCGAGCAGACAGTCTGAAGACATGTTGCTGGAAAGGGAAGCTGAATGGCCCTGAGTGCGGCTGGGCTGAGGCGACCCAGCCACAGTTTGCAGGCCAGGCTCCTAGAGGGTAAGCCCCTTTAAAATGAAAATCTCCGTTTTCCTATAAATCTATGAGGGCTTTCACTTCTCAAATTTATTTCTGGCAATATCTTCTGTTTCTTTCAGTCCCTGAAAAATGTAATTTTTTAAAGCCTATATTTCTTTGGTAAATAAACCCAACATCGCTTTCTTGCCAAAATTGGCCCTTCTAAGATGTGAGGGAGAAAACAGCCTACTGAAACATGCTGCTCAGAGAGGGAGCTGTTATATAGGGGCAAGATGTGATTTTATTTTTCAGGATGTGAAAATATACACTTTAATTTCACAACTTAGTAATTAGCAGAGTAGGATAAAGTCATAATCCAAAACAATAATCTTTATTACCAAAATAGAGATTAAACACAATTAAAATGAACAATATTACCAGCTATAATTGCTAATCAATTAGCTGGGAAGCTGTATTATTATCATCTTCTAATCTCCAGCTCGCCCTTCCTCTATTTTTTCACCTTTTATAATGTACGGTAGAGTCTAGTTCAAAGGATCTGTCTGCAAAGCCCCTTTTTAATTATAGTCTGGGTGTCCAGCCACCCGCTCCTCCTCTGGAGTGCTTCCGCCCACAAGGTCTATCGTAACCCACCCTCTGACTGGGAAGGTCAAAGTCAGTTCCACCAGATATTCTCTGGCTACATTTGGTCCCTCATGCTGTTTACAAAGCCACATGGTTACAACCAGTTCCCAGGTTGCCCTGGGGTCCCCGTCCTCCAAACACTTCCATATAAAAGACCAGATTGATCAAAGTCCCCTCACACAGTCCCACATTTACACAGACCAAACGACATGACTGGTAGAGACTAAAAATAATGATTTGATTCTCCTCACTGTGCTATAAGGAAAATTAACTCTGATGCCAAGTAACCAAGAATCTGAAATTACAAACTGAGTTTCCTTCCAATCCTTCAGTCTTCACATGCAGAAATGATGTCAGGAAAGTTTTGAAAATCAAGCTTCATTTCTACCTTTGTTTGTTGTTTGTTTGAAGGGTGGCTCCAAATCGTTTCCACCATCAAGACCCTTTAGACAGCTAGGATGGCGCTCCGCAGCCTTGGTGTCACCCACCTGCAGAGGCCTGGTTGGCCGTGTCTGCTCAGTACAAAGCCCTCAGCCTTTGATCGAATACCCACCCCCTCAAAACTGCTATGTTAAACTTTATTTACTTGTTATTTTGTGTGTTATGCCTGTATATATGTGCATGCACCTGTGTCGTGCAGTCCCCATGGAGGCCAGAAGAGGGCATCGGATCCCCTGGAACTGGAGATACAGATGGTTGTTAGCTGCCACATGGATACTGGGATTTGAACCTAGGTCTTCTACAAGAGCAGTCGGTAGAGTGCACTTAACCACCTAATCATCTCCCCAGTCCCCAAAAGTGCCATGTTAAGTCCTAATCCCCAGGGGAGGTAATGACTAGCCACAGAGCCTCCGGGATGTGATTGGGATGTAAGAGAAGATCCTTCAAGAATGGGATTATTACCTTTATAAAACAGCTCCAGAAACCTCACTCATGTCTCTGCCCTGTGAGGATACAGCTGGAAACTTCTACCAGTGAACTAGAAAATGGACCTTCCCTCAACAGACACCAAACCTGCTGGTGTCTTGATTTGGAACCTTGGGCCTCCAGTACTGTGAGAACACATTTTTTATTTATAAACCACACCATTTGTGGAACTTTGTCATAGCCTCCTGGACCAAGACAGCTCTGTTGGTGAGGACAAGTCCTTAACAAAAAGTCAAGAGGGTAGTGTTACAGAGACACTGAAAGCCTGTTTCCTTCCAGTCAAGAGAATGAAATCTCTGACCCAGGTGGACACCTAACATTCCGGTTGGACTGGTCAATCACCTGGCTAAGGAAGCACCCCCTGAAGAAGAGCCGAGCACTTTGAGCCGTGCTAAAGAGATAGGAGGAAGAATTAATCGCCCTTCTAATGAGATAATGCACTTTCCTTCCCAGAACTCCCACCCCAGGGCAGCTTACAGAGCCACGGCCATGCAGCTTTCTAAGTCAGTCCAGTTTCCTGAACCACTCAGAAAACCCTAACCTCCCTCTCCTATCTCCTCTTTGTAGGCTTCCCTAACGTGCCGGCTCCATTCTCCCCTGCCTGACGCCCCTTCCCTTCCACGCAGCTTCTTGTCTGACCTGCGTCTGACCTCCGTGCCACCTTAGACAGCACGGCCGTTTCCTTCTCGCCCCATTCCCCTCCTCCAGCAGCTGCTGAGATGTACAGCTGGCCACCCTGGCATGGGTTTTCTTTAAAACTCTAATAAAACTCTCCTGAAGCCTCCATCTTTACGTTCTTTTGTTAGCAAGACTCACGCTTCAAGAAGGGACCCTATTTCCTGGGTATCAGTAAGGGTACAGATGGCTTCAGAGACACACACCCCACCCCACACTGGATGACCTCTGTCGGCCTATGAAATCGACTACAGGCAGACCAAGTGCAGGCAGAGGAGCACATTGCGCCTCCACCCACATCTGTCCATTCTTAGCACCTCCCGTGGAAAAGGCATTCTGTGTGAGATTGCTTTGCCTGCCTAGCCCCTGCCTAGCCCCTGCCACGACAGACAAGGTGGGACAGCTTCTCCTTCCCCAATAGTGCAGGATGGCTCTTTTCAGTGGTCATGCCTGCAGAAGTGGAAAGACTTGAGGACCAGGCCAGGGCCTAGAGATAGCAGCCAGGAGACAGCCGCCTCAGGTACTATATAGCCCAGATCCGACCTGCGAAGAGCCCTCTGCCGCTGTTGCTGGTGTGACAATGTTCCCAGAGAAGCTGCAGCTTGTGCTCCACTCACCTTTCTGTGAGGCTGATTGACTGATGAGCACTATGATTGTGGAGAAGCTGAAAGTTTTTTCAACTTTTTAAAAAAATTACATTTTATTGTGTGTCCATGGGTGTACATATGTGCCACAACACACATGTGAAGGTCAGAGGACAACATGAAGAAGTCCATTTTCTCCTTCTACAATGTGAGTCCTGGGATTGGAACTCTGGTTGTCAGGTTTGGCAGCAGGAACATTTGCCTGTTGAACCATCGCCCAAGTTATTGAAATACTTCAAGTCCAAAGCCTAATTACAATTTATCTAGGACTATATAGAGCCCCCTCAATAGCCACTCCTTGACCACCTGTCTGACCTAGCATCCTGTGACAATGTGATGTATTAACTCAGAAGACCATTGGCATCCATCAACCCTAAAGCTAAGGATGCCAGCAGACAGAATCTGAGACTTGCAGCAGAGGTTTCGATGATGTGCTGTAACCGGCCCACTTTGTGTCTATATACTTGAAAGTGTCTTAATTCATGACTTTCTTTGTTCTACTACTATAGAATCTTTGGGAAACTGCTGCCACCAAACAGCTTGGTCACTCATAGTGGGCCCCATAATCAATGATCTCTCATCTCCTTTGAAGTGAGAGCTGTGTTTCTTGAGTCTACACTGGCTTATCCTCTGAAGCTGCCAGCAGATTTAGGACAAGGTTTCCACACAAAGTTTCTTCTGTGTGTGTAGACTCTTCCAACCCCCTGCCCTCCCGCAGACCATCAGAATGACAAACCCATGCCTATTGAAGGAAGTCCTCAAGGACCTCTAGACTCTACCCAGTTAAGCTTCAGAGCTGACCAAGTGGACTCACAATGAGCATCCTGTGAGTTACAAAGGAGAATGAGGACCAGGAAGGAAAGAGGCTTGCTGAAGGCCACAGTAAGTTTGTGGCAAGACCGAGCCTTTGCTTCTTCCCTGCTGAACTTCCCCATAAGTCCCCTGGCCACACTGTGTTATCAGCAGGATCCTCCCTTACTCACATGGCCGCATCAGCCCACACCTTACAGCACATGTTACAGCCAAGGGCTGAGCCTCTTCTGGGTGGTTCTAGTAATGGGTCCTCTCTACAGGCCTCTTACATCCTGCTCTGTATGTTTGGGCCCCACTGTTAGATGAGGATTGCCCAAGAAATCTCCATCCCAATAGAGCAGTTCAGATCCCCCCTCCATCCCATCAGAGGGCCCAGGAAGACCCCCACCCTGAGCCAGATTCCTGCATCCAGGGAAGGCTTTGGTCTGTTTCTTTGGCTTTGGTCTTCTGAGAAGGAAGAAATGAGTGGGAACAGAAACTCACATGGATCAAATCTTCTCTCTGTTGAGTAAAAACCACATGGCATTCTGCTCTAAATGAAACCAGAAAATTCATTCACTGTGCTCCAGTGCCTTCCTCCCTCTGAGGCAGAAAGTAGGATCCCAATCCAGGCCCAGGCCACTGGACAGGAAAGCGTACAGGCAGGGACCTGTAAATTCCCTCTCTGGTCTCATCAACTCTGAGAGCAAAAGACTTTGGGACAACAACTCACTTGAAGCACTGAACCTTGTGTTTGGAAGGAACATGTCAGTAGCATTAAAAGTCAGTGTGGATTGCAATTGAATCATTAACACTGGTGATTTGTTGTGTCCTGTAAGCAGGAAGAAGAATAATTCTTAAGAGAAAAAAAATCCCTGAGGGCCTTAAAGGCCTGGGAAGGCTGGAGAGACAAGCATAGGATCAAAAGCACCGTGACTTTCTGGACCCTGTCGTCCAAACTCCTCTTCTGTCAAGTCTCCTGGGTGGGGCATCAGTATTGGAGATCAAGGACTGAGCTGGGAGGCTTTAGGGAAGACACAGATGTCATCAAAGAAAGTGCATGACCTTGACCTCAGGAAGTCCCAATCTACCCCCCTCGGAGACAAATGGCTTGCCTTGCCTGGGCTCCCGTAGCTGGGGGCTCCTAGGGGCTCTCTTCCCAGTGCCTGCAGAATAGCCATGTTGTAGAGCCAGGTGCAAGGTGCACACAAGGAGAGAAGCAGAGACTCAGGGGCAGGGGATTGCAAACTTCGCTCATAGATATGCTTCCAGTGATGTGGAATCGGCTCCCTTTGTCTGCTCTACAATGGATCTTATCTTTGGGTGAGGGCTGTGTTCCCGACTATTATTACCCTATATAAAAGGCTCTCTGGCTTTCTTCCCACTTGTTCAGCGGCACCGGAGTGGCATAGCAAATTTAATCGAAGACCAGCTCCTGGGAGAGTCTTCCGGGAGACTCCTGTCCCCCTAATGCTGTTATCTCCCCTTCCTTGTGTTGAGGAAGCATAAAAATCACAAAAAAGTCATTCTGAGTATTTTTCTTCCGATAATTATTGTCAGACTCAGAGATAAGTACCGTACGTGATGTAATGTGTGTTAGACGGGGCCCCTTGAATGCCAATCCTGCTGCGCCCAGGCCAGACAATGGCCACTGACATCGCTGGGGCCTCTGTATTTTACCACAGACAAGAGAGCGCTTTGATTTTTTTGTGTTTTGATAAGGCACAATCTGGGGGCCTTTATCTTGGCTGTTATATTTAAAGATGACATTCTAGCCCTGCCTTCTTGCCTATTGTTTTGACCCTGATTATCTCCAAATGTTGTTGTTTAGTCAAACTGCTAAATGAAAGGCCTGCTCCCAATTTAGGGAAAATTATTTAAATGCTGAGTATCTTATACACTGCGGTTTCAGAAAGAACTGGGTGGTTAATCAAAAGTTAATTGTACAATTCTCATGCAGATTAGGGCCTCTTGCAAATGAATCCCAGGTTGGGATTATTGAAAAAAAAAAAAAGAAAGAAAGAAAGAAAGAAAGTGTGAGGGAACACACAGGGGCCTGCAGACTGGTAAACAATCAGCCAGGCTTAATTTGCAGTAAACAAAGTGGCAATACACTAGAGGTCTCCAAAGGAGAAAAAAAGGTGAAAATAAATTAAAGCACAACATACAGATATAATCTTTTTGTTTGAGGCCATCTTCCCAAACCATAAGCTGAATGAGGAAAACGAAACCCTTTAATATTTACCGGAAGCCAAGCATTGTTCAAAGACTAGCAAGTTTATAATTACGCTGCGCTGTTAGCTTGAGGTGGCAGATGGCCATTGTCCTCTGACACTCTGACCTGCTCCCTCTGGGTGGGGAAGTGACATAATGCCACCTCTCCCTTGCTCAGGTCTAAGGTGCTCCTGACTCCCTTACTTTGTCTTTCAAGCGAATGTTAAATGCCTCCCCCGACTGGGGAAGGCTGACTTGTAGGGAGACTGCGTCCCTTCAGACTTTAGCAGCAGAGTCCTGCTACAGGTTCCCAGAAGAGGCAAGTGTTTGCAAGCAGACTGAATCCCTAGAAAACGTGGCCAAAGAGGAAAGCAGAACAGCACCATTTCCCCTCCCTCAAACCTGCTTCTTCCTCTGTTGGGCCTGGGTCAGCCATGGTCCTGGCCGAATCACACTGTCCGAAGCCCCTTCTGTGTCTTTCCCAGAGCTGGTACTGATCCAATGACCTCATCTCCAGGAAAGTGACACTCCAAGATTCTCTGAATAATTATTTAAGGTTAGGGATGAGGCTCTGGGTGGAGGGGGTGGGAAAGGGCACCTCTTCTCTCTGGACAAGAAAGAGTGTTCAGCATCCTTTCCTCCCATACTTTAATATAGCAGGATTCGAGGACAGAGCCCCTGAACAGGTTCGAGGCACCAGTTAAAGTAACTGGCTGTGTACATGTGTGTTCCCAAGGCCCTCCCGACATGATATACTCATTCATAAGTTTCCCAGCTTCCAAATTCTGGGCTGACTTTTTAAAAGCACAGAAATACTCCTTATTGTTGTCTAGTGGATCACCCATGACTCTGCTCAGAGGAAATGACTGAGAATCCATGAGCAGAGAAATGATGTCACTCAGAAATTCCTCCTTCAACCTGCCCTTAGGAGAGTGGCTTCTGGTCTGTCTCTCCACCTACCTGCTCAGCAGGGCCCACCGAATGCCAGCTCTGCCAAGGCGTCTGCAGTTCTTATTTCTACAACTGCACAGGAAGCAGACCAAGAACTGATCACTCCTGGGAAACTGCACAGTATCTCTAGGCAACCACACCTCCAGGTCTCGCTCACTGGGATGCATTCCTGCCTTCCATCTCTCCTGTGCCTGTGTGATTTCCTGGGCCTTCCCTGACATTCTGGGAGCTTAAGACAAAAGTGAAAGCCCTTACAGTTCAGAGGGACAGAAGAGAAGCCTGGCAGTGATATGTCTGCAGGGTCACCGGCCCCAAAGCCTCCAGGGGTGGCCTCTTTCTTCTCCCCCAGCTTCTGGCAGCCTCAGGAGGTCCTTGGCTGGAGGCCTAGTCACTCCAGACTCTGCCTCCATTGCCATGGCAATCTGTGTTGTATCAGTGTCTCGTGTGCAGTCCTCTCACAAGGGCACCATCATGGGGGCACGGCCCCCTTCCTCCAGTATGCACCTGCATCACTCAGGCACATCCACAAAGATGCCACTCCAATGAGACCGTATGCCGTGGCACTGGGATCCGGATCTGGACCCACTTCAGAGCAGCAGGGCTCTATCTGAACGTCACTCTTTCCTTCCCTCCTTGACTGCATTTCCCACCTCCGCCATCTCTGCATTCAAGCTACCCCACAAAAAGATGTCTCCGAAGGATCCAGAGCAGAACAAGGAGTATTACCAGCAAGTGCCCTGCAGAGGGAAAGAAACCAAGGCGCTCGCTCCTAGATACTGGCCCTCATCAGAGAAGCCCCACTATCCAGCTGCAGTGACACCAAACCATAGCAGGCCACTGTTACCTACCAGAAGAAACCAATGCCAGGATTTAGGACGGCCTCTGTCCTGCTCCCAGGCCCTCCGGGCTATAGGACATTCTCTGAGTACACCACCTAGTGGTCCTGGTAGGAACTGCATTCCTGTTCACCCCGGAAGCTGGGTGTGCTCCCACACACCAAGCCACTGCTGTAATAATGAAACCTGCAACCTGACTTTTCAAGCTGGCCGGCCACTCTGCTTCCCTTGGCAATATTGCAGAGCAGTCAATTCATGCAGAGAAAATCACTGTATCTTAATAACACAGAGAGAGGAGTCCCGGCTCACAAAAAGGATTGTGAACCACAAGATTACTGGGAAGTACTGGCTTTATTGTTCAGAACTTTCACACCCACCCAGTTGCACCACAGCAGTTGGCTCATAAATCTTAATAAATCTTATGTTCGAGAGAAACCTTTGAAGTTAAATTGCCAAGTAATATGCCTTTTCCAATCAAAACACCTGGGAGTCTTTACATTTTGACCACACATAAATGAACTCTGTTACCTATCTGATACTTCTGATCACCTGCACATGACACAGTTCTATTGGCACTGAATGTCAATATTGGTGGATAAATAAGGTTCAGATCAGAAACAGAAAGCTTCTAGAGAGATCTGCTCATGCTGGCCCAGGTCCTTGGAAAGAAACATTTCTCAAGACCAATTCTGCACTTGTTACTTGTCACTCCCTGGGCTTGAAGCACCTGATTCCTGGACCATGGGTGGCTGAGAGCCAGGTACAGAATGCCCAAGAAAGGGATAAGAAGAGGCAGGACAAGGTGGGCTAGGGGACTCCTGTAGTCTGCACCTACAAGAGCTGGGACCTCATGCTGGCCACCACCCCGGTGTCATCAGGGTCACATGGGTTCAGCAAGCGCTAAGGCTAGGGAGGGACCGTGGGAAGGACACTGTGCTTTCCTGAGGTGCTGATGGACTCCAGGTGGCATTTTTTTGTGTGATTCTTCCCACTGTTCTTGTCCCATCAAAGGCGGTTGTAGCCTGAACTGAGCTTGTGGGACTTATAAGGGAGTGACACCCTTAGAGACCCAATTCCCAAACTGAAGGCTCACGGAACTGACAGCTCAGCAGAAGGCCCTAGAGGGCAGGGAATCTGGAGGAAAGGGCCCTGTCAACAGTCAGACAGGGCCACCCGGGGAGCGAAAGGACAGTAGACCGCGGTATAATAACAGACTGTGGGAACTCTCAAGTAGTACCAGCGATATAAATTGGACTAGTGACCTTACTGTGGCTAACGTCATGAAAACTGTCCATTAAATTGCCTTGTGGGAAGGTGAGGCTCAAGTCCCAAGAATCCATCCCTGACCCTCCCCAACAGTGTGAGGAAAACCAAAGACAGGGCCCATCAGAGCATGGAGATGAGGAAGGGGAGGGGAGTCAGGGTCTCTCTAGCCCCATGGGGGATCTTACAAGACAGCCCACAGAAAACAGGGGGCCGGGCCAGGGAAGGGAGCAGACAGCACTCCCTTTGTGCTATCTAGGCCCCTTTGTGCATAGAATAGTGCCACAACCTTGACTCCCTTTACAAGGGAAGCAACTGAGACACTAAAGCGTCAAGAGCGGCTTGCACAGGAAATAGCCCAGTGGAAGTTCCCAGAGCGCCTGCAGCCCTCAGAGCACCTGCCTCACCTTGTGTTCGCTTGGGAGGTACCCAGGCCCTTCTCAGATACGGCAGTCCAGTCCCAGGAACAGAGGGCCCTGGGCAGAGATACACACAGGCCCTCCTGGGGAGGGCTCGCTCAGAAGCAGCAGGCCATATCTGTCCTGTGCTCCACTCCCCATGGGCCACAGTGCCAGCAAAGGCACAGAGCTGACAGGCTACAGGAGGTCCTCCCCTCACTGTCCTCCCATGCACCGCAGGCAGGTTCCTGTGAGTCCACAGTCCTAAATAAACCCAGCCCAGCCCAGGATGGCAAAGTCTCCAAGAATCTGGTGTCAGTGGGCATCCTCACTGTATGGAAGTCAGGGGGTGACTTGCTCTAAAAGATGATAGACTGCGGACTTCCTTGTCCCACCAGCCTGAAAGCTCACAAGGAGCATTGCGCGCCCTCTGGTGGCCAGCCCCAGAGTGGACACCATCCTCATTTCCTGGACTAGACTTCACATCCATCAATCAAGCAGAACAAGGTCAAATAGAATGTACTTTTAAATGCCTCTTCCGGGTTACTATGGCAACCAGAGAAACCGTTAAACCCAAAGTATGATTAAGCCGCTCGTTGTTGCATGTTAATCTGGGGGAAAACAGCTTCATTTGCATCATTTCAGCCTTCTGGAGCAGACATTTTCAGCTGATGGGAGATCTCAGTGGGGTTTGTGGGCAGCGCAGGACCCAGGCAGAGCTGGATATGATCCGTTGGTTGTGCAAAGAGCCCACCCCTCAGTGCTGATCATCCCAAACAGGTCTTCAGTGGCTATCTTCTGGGAAGGTTCCAGAGCTACCTGCCTGCTCGGTCTTGGCCACCTGCTCACTTTGAGTACTTGGGCAAGTTCTTCAGCTCTTGGTGCTCAAGATCTCAGGGCGAGACACCACTGAACTCTTGAAACGTTTAAATGAGGCAGAGGTGCGAGCCACACCTATGAAATCTCTGAACTAGATTTCTATTGGAAAGTTCTCTTTAGAAGCAGCATGGCTGGGGCTGGGGGGATGCTCGGGGATAAAGTGCTCACCACATAAGCATGAGGACCTGAGCAAGATCTCCAGCACCCACATTAAGGAGAAAGGCCCGTGACATGCTCTTGCAATCCCGGGCCTGGGGAGGCAGCACAGGAGCATCTGCAGTTCAGTGGCCTAGCTGAACAGGCGAGCCTAGCTAAACCAGACAGCCTTAAGCTGATGAGAGAGCCTATCTCAAAATGGGGTAGGTGGCACTTGAGGAATAACAACCAGAGTTGACCTCTGGCTTCCACACACAAGCAAACACAGGCATGCACACACACATACATATGAACCCATATGAACACGCACACCAGAGCACACATACACCAATACACACATGCACACCTCCACACAATGCAGCACACACCCTACATGAACACACACAAATGCAGAACACACTTGCACACACATGTACCCACACACAAAACACAATGGACACGCATGAACATGTGCACCCCAAACATGAACACATGTGCACATACATCTGCACATGAACACAGGCATGTGCCCAACACACATGAGCACATATGCACTCCTCATGCAATCACCATGCACAACGTACCCAACTCGCATACACACATGAAAATACACGCACTCCTCACACATGAATGAACACACACAAGCATGTACACCTCCCAAACATGAACACATACCGACACATACACAAGATATCTTATGGGAAAGTCACTAAGCCCAGAGGCCCCATCACCAGGTGCCCATCTGGCCGATGTCTCATGTGGGTAGGGCACATTTGCCCTAAATGATGGGACAGCTTGGGGCAGAATCAGTAAGCAGAAGCCACACGTGACTGATGCTTCTGTGGTGTTTTGGACACTTGCTCTGTCCAGCGTCCCACACTACACGTCTCCACAAACCTCACATCCCTCCGCATGCCTCCTCACACGCTACACCCCTGCATGCCTTTCACGCTTTGCTTGGCTGTGACCATTTCTCAGATTTTCTTGTTTTCAACAACTGAACATTTTGAGGAAGGCTGGCCAAATATGTTGTAAAAAAAATCTTTCAAATTTGGATTGGTATGTAATTAGGTTGGGGTTGTGCACTCCAGGGTGCCATCCTCATGATGTCATATATTTTGATGCACATATATGTGATGTGACCTTGACCTTGGGCATATGGCTGAAACAGTGCAGCCTGAGTTCTGGGAAGAAGCCATGGTGTGTCACCCACACTTACAGAACAGGAGCTACTTAGTCACATATTTGGGTCCATATGCACACATAATATTTGAGTTGTGAAGAGATGGCTCAGCAGTTAAGAGCCCTTGCTGATTTCCACAAGACCCCAGTTTGGTTCCCAGCACCCATGTGGAGCCACTCAAAATGGACTGTTACCTTTGGCTCCAAGGGATCTGATGCCCTCTTCTGGCCTCCACAGGTACCTACACACACGTGGCGTTCACTCACCCAGACACGATACACATGAAGAAAACTACTAAAAATAAGTCCTTAAAAAGATATTTTTTTATTTTGAGCTACGATCCAATGATCTTTGCTGCTCTAATTCTTCACGGTTTGGCTATAAATAGCTCTCTTGGCTGCTTCCTTTAACATGCCCTGTCATTTGACTTCCTGAATTCGGTCTTACTTTCTGAAAGCACAAGAAGCTCTAGGCTTAAAGACTTGCTTTTTATTTTTTTGTCTGTGTCTATGTGAGTGTCGTCTACATGCATGTGAGTGCCCACGGAGGTCAGAAGGCACTGAATCCCTTGGAGCTGGAGTTACAGGTGGTTGTGAGCCACCCAGTGTGGTGCTGGGATTTGAACACAGGTCCTCGGCAGAGCAGCAAGTACTCCTAACTGCTGAGCAACCTCTTTATTTTAAATTTTATGAATTTTTATTATTTTTAGTCATGGTTACCTAGGGGTGTAGGTGTAGGTGTGTGCTGTGGGTGCAGGTGCCTACAGAGGCCAGAGGTATCATCAGGTTCCCTGGCAGCTGGAATTAGAGGAGGTTGTGAGCCACCCAAAGTGGGTTCTGAAAACCTAACTGAGATCCTCTACAAGGCCGTACAGAGCCATCTCTGCAGCCCCTAGGCTTACTTATTTTCTGCACAGACCTAGAATCACACCTTTCTCCAAGAAACCCTGGCCCGTCTTCTCAGGGATCTGGGTGCAGGGCATGCTTGCTGCCATTGGGGCCATGCTCAAGAGGCACTTTAAGGAATCTAGCACACACTCACTGCCTAGTAATTAGTGGCCATTAATACAATTTCACAGTAGACTCTGAGCTAAGGTCAGAGGCACTCCAGCATATGGTGTTAGTCCTCAGTGCACTCACTGCTGGATGCATTTGTGAAAAATTACACTGCACCATAAGAAGGGCTTTGGCTGCCCAGAGCAGTAAGGGGTATGATCGAGTGCATTACGAGAGATACCACAGAGGACGAATGCAAATCATCATCTGCTGTGCTGCTCAGTAAAAAGGCGAGCCAAAAATAGTGCGAATCACACACACCCCTTTCAGAGTTGTGCACCTGAGGTACAGTGAGCGTGTTCTGTTGTCAGTATTGTGTGCAGTACTTTGTGGAATTAACTTGAATATTGGTTGGTATGCCATGTACATATTGTGATAGTCATGACCGTCATCTGAGGATGGTGCTATGGTAGTTTATGTGGGTTCTCTCTGTGTGTATCTAAGTTTTTTAAATTTATATTTGACAATTTAAAATACATATTTATTTTATTTTTGTTATTTTTCTATGTATGAATGTTTTGCCTGTATGTTTGGGCACCACATGCATGCTGTGCTTGCAGATCCTGGAAGAGGGTGCCAGATCCCCTAGAACTGGAGTTACAAACAGTTTATAGCCACCATGTGGGTGCTGGGAACCAAGCTCAGGTCCTCTTCAAGAGCAGCCAGTGCTCTTAACTGCTGAGCCATCTCTCCAGCTTGACAATTTTTAAAAAACGTTTGTGAGTTGATTTGGCTTGGGATTTCTAAGGGTCGCAAAGGTGCTTCTGAAACACCAGGCAGAAAGGAGCAGGGGCTGATCCTGTGTGGTGGGTCCACATCTCGGCTGTTTCTGCTGTCCACCCTGCTCACCCATGATGGGGAGTTTGGGGCTGGCCGCCGGTTTTCCAGAGCTATGGACACTGGATGACCGCCCCCTCAGTGAGGACTCACCTTGTGCCCGTTTGGTTCACTTTTCTCTACAGGACCCGTGGGGCATCTCACTAAATTTCTTTCATTGAATCTATCATGACCCACTAAGATACTTTGCATCCCATGTCATAATCAGAAATGGAAGCTTTGCTTTGGGCCTAGAACCCAGCTTCTTAAACTTTGGTTCATGACTTTATTTGGGGTTCACACCAACAGAATTAACAGCACTCTGCAAAAAGCGTCTTGATGATTTGACTGTGAATGCTCCCAACAGTTCCTGTATTTGAGCACTTGGTCCACAGCGGGTAGAACTCTGGGGGTGGGAGACATGGTTGGCAGCTATGGGTCACTGCAGGCAGGCCTTTGAAGGCATGTCCCCGACAGCCTTAGTCCAGTTCTCAATGGCCCGTCTGCCACTACGATGTGACCAGCTATCTGGTGCTGCCCCAGCCACAGCATGAGTGGCTCCCGCTACCTCCTCTCCCTCCACACGGACTGAAACTGCAAGCCAAAATAAGGCTTTCCTCTCCTACACTGCTTCTGCAGATACCGTTACAGCATCTTCACCAGTCAGGAAGGGGGGAGAGGGGCAATAAGATGGAAGACGGCTCCCGTGTGCCCGAGATGGTAAGAAAGTTCCAGACCTGGCCAGCAAGAAGCACAATGGAAGACCTCAGGTCATTTGGACATCTCTTCACAGAGGCTCTGGGAAGTCTAAGAGGAAGCACTTCCCCACACAAAGGTGTCCCACAAGAAGCCAGCAGATAACCAGACACCCCTGAAAGGTTATAAAAGACGACATCAACTTCTCAAAGTGTCAGAAGTTCTAAATGAGAAATGAACAGAACACAGTTCTCCAGGTGTTGCTCTGTGGTAAATGGCAGAGCAAGAAAAAAAGAAACTAAGCCATGGCAGCAGTGAGGCCAGAAGGGCCAGAGGCCGAGCATGTCACCGTCCATCAGGTACTCTCAGTATTGCACACTGGCATGCAAAGCGTATCTGGAATGCTCCCAGGAGAGCATGACCAGGTAACAGGATTCGCTGGTTAGTTTGGGGGAATACCAGAAATCATGGATACACGTTTGAACAAGTTCCAACTTATTAATCAGAGCATTAAAAGATGACTTACACAGACGATGTCAAAGAGAAGATAGAATGCAATCAAACACAGAAATATGAAATACCTGAAACAGGACCAGTGCGTCCAGAATATGCTGGCAGCAATATGAGCATAGCACGCGGCACACACGATGTCACAGTTTGGCCCAGAACTTTGTTTGGTTGGTCTTTTTAAAAACAGGGTTTCCCTGTAGCCTCAGCTAGCCTGGAACTCACTATGTAGACCAGGCTGACTGCAGCCTCACAGAGTGCTAGAATTAAAGGCCTGTGCCACCACAGCTGGCTTAAGCCCAGATTTTGTACAATTGATATATATAAATAAAATTTCAAGTTAAAGAAGACAGTATCACTACAAGGCAACTCACAGAGTACAAGAGGAAAACAAATATTGGTTTCTGCCAAAGCAGAAGGCAGAGGTAAATTCACAGCCTTATAATTTTCACTCACTACTGAGAAAGAAGAAAGCAGATTTCTTGTACAAAAATTTAACAGAACCACAGATATGATCACACAGCAAGTTCTCTCCTGACCCATGGTGGCAGCACTGTGTGGGCACTTTTCCTTTCTGAGACATGCAGACACCCAAATTCCTGTTTCCAACAGAATATTCTGCAGCATAGAATGTTCCGGATTATTTAAACCACTCCCCATACACATTTAGCCTATTTTCATTTAAAAGACAGTATCTCATGTAGCCAAAGCTAGTCCTGAACTCAGTCTCTGGTTAACGATGATCTTGTACGTGTGACAGTTCTGCCTCAACCTCCTGCATTCTGCCGTTACAGGTGTGTGCTGCCACGCTCAGTTTATGCAGTGCTGGGGATTCACTCAAGGCCTCATGCATGCTAGACAGGCACTCTACTAACTAAGCTACATCTCTAGCCCCAACTTCTGTTTGTTTTTTTTTCAACTGTAAGTAGTGCTACAGGACATTCCGTTTGAATATTTTGTGCAAGGTGCAGATATTTCGGTATCATCTACTTCTCAAAGACGATATCGACTCAGATTCCCATCAACTTTTGTAATGTATATTATCTTGATAAATTGTCATGTGTTGTTTGAGCTCACTGAGTAGCTGGCTGTGGAAGCAGGGTTGACTACCCCCTATTTCAGACATATCAAGCGTCCTTTAACACCCACCCCCAGCTCTGGGTCAGATTGGCCCTTTAGGTGTGTAATGGGGAGAGGGAAAAACAGCAAGTAGCTAAGAGTATTATAAACATTGTGCCCTTGAGAACAGCTAGAAGGTAAACCATCTCCAACATAGTTACTGCTGTTTATCTCATGATATAGAAATGTCTGCAGTGGGAAAGAAAACCGGAATCTCAGCCACGGGAATCTCAGCCACGGGAAGCTCAGCCATGGGAGGTCATCCCTAGAGAGAGAACTCAGTCGGGAACTCAGCTGACCGCCTCCGCCTCCCCAGTGGGTTTCTGCAGGATGTTGTGAGCACTTAGTTCGCTGATGCCATCTCTATCCGTTGCTGTTTGATCTTTTACCTGGAAGCTTAACCTAATACTCTGCTCTGCTGGGGCCTCTCCCTATTGGGGACTCCCCAGCTGATTGTGCGCAGGTGTTTTGTTTACTCCCTTTATTGGGCTACTCCCGCTGGATGTGTGAGCACCTGATTTGATGATGTCTGTTTTTCTCTGTCTAACACTGGCTATTTTTCTTCTTTCACTTTTGCTTGTTATATGCATAATAAACTCCTTCATTCAAAATCCAAAGCTCTGTTATCATAGATTGTGCTCTGTACTGTATAGAATAGTACTATATGAATGTACCTGCTCGTTATATTGTCAAATATACAATAGATTCTCAGTTTTTTGACAAGTAATAGATGGGACAGACTCCAGGATCTTTTGACTTTAAATAGCATTTTGCTGGATTAGCTTGTATGGCTGAACTTGTTTGGCTGGTTAAATCTGTTCTGTAAATGATCTGACGACACTCTGTACTCAGGTGTCCATCTGCTCTCCCAGCAGGCCTGAGAAGGATGCAGCTGACCTTCCTCAGGCCACACAGAGCCTGGGAGAACCACCCACCCTTGGGATGCTCCCAGGGTTCTGCACATCTCTGCTGCTACAAAGCATTTCCCTAGGGAACTGCTGCCACCAAAAGGCTCTGGTCTGTCCCTCCACATGCCAGGCTGGAATGGACTGTCCATGAGGGGAATCTGCAGCATCTAGGTCTGGAGCGGCCTGGGGGCTGTGTCTCAAACTGAGGGCCTGGAGCACAGGAAAGGAGGGCCTGATGGTTGCACAGGAGATGCGACGCTCAGCTCGGCCCCACTACCGCACACCGGTGTCTTATCTGGGTGTGAAATAATTTGGGACAGCACATTCCACAGTTGACACCATAGGGAAACATGCTCACACACGAGGTTGGCAGGAAGGTTAGCAGGAATGAAAACAGGAGGGGTGTGGCCACTGCTAGCAAAGCCTCGTGTGCTTAGCCTTTGCTGTAAGTGATTAACTTCCGGAGTCTACACTAAGGACACACATGCAGCACCCGCACCGAAGCCATTTACTGCAGCATTTAATTGCAAGATGTTAGGAGCAGCCTCGTGGCCACAGGATGAACTCTGGCACATCCACTCAGTGGAGGGCTATGCAACTGTACAAAGGAGAAGGAAGTAGCCTCGGAACAGTTAGTGATTTTCAAGGTCTCCTGGCAAATGAATAAGGAAAACACAAAGGGAGGATATGTCCTTTTTTGTAAAAAAGACCAAGATTACAAAGTACACTTGTAGCTATCTAGTCGTTTGTGCAACAGGAAGAAGAATCCAGACATAATGAGACTGGCACCTTCAGGGGGAGGGACAAAGGAGGGGAGAAGGGTGACAGGATAGAAAGGGCGGGACATTCCCTAAGGGTGACATTTAAATAGATCTTGCATTTAAGGCAGTTCTAATTCACATAGAAAAAGTAAGAAACAAAGGAGAGAAATCACATCATGGAGCATAAGAAGCAGGTGACACTAAATGAATCCCAAATAAATATCATAACCATTGCAAGTAATTAAAGCCCCAGCCCTTGTGACTTGCGTGTTTTGTGGTGCTGGGTATCGAACTCAGGCCTCAGTACATGCTAAACAAACACTTCAACAACTGAGCTGCATTCTCAGACCTAACCCCAGTCATTTTTAAACACACACTGTGTCCACACTTTGGCACTTCAGACTACAACTAGAACAATCGAGAGCTCACGACTCCTGTCTCTGCCTCCCAGTGACAGCCTAAAGGACTGTTACATTGGGCACACTCAGAGCCCCGACCCTGTGTCTCACAATTGTATCTCCTTACAGAAATAACTCATTTCCAAGTCACTGAGAAAAAGGTCAAGACATGCTCAGAATATCATGTCGTTCCAGGAATGAAGGAAGCATCCAGAGAAAGTGGCAGGGGGGCTGCCATAGTCACACACACAGCACTGACTAGAAGGGAATCCCAAAGGTTTGGAACAACTTGAACACAAGATAAGTAATGATCAACCAGATATACTGGTGCATGCCTTTAACCTCAGTACTCGGGGGCAGAGGCAGGTAGAGCTCTAAGTTCCAGGCTATCCTGGTCTACATAGCAAGTTCTAGGCCAACCAGGGATACATAATGAGAACTTGTCTCAAACAAACAAACAGATAGTACATAAACAAAAGAAAGATGTCACAGTCCATAAAATCAACTATGAACTCATGGGTATCTACAGACAAATTAAAACGCAATTTTTTAAAAAAGAGAGAAGGAAAAGTTCTCCCCGACAGTGGAAGTCTGATTAAATGCAGGAGAAACTGGGGAGAGAGAGTTAAAAATCACACATCAAGCAGCCAAGAAAATAATCATGTCAGGCAAGAAGAATAGATGGGTGCTAAGATCAGGGGGTGAAAACTTCATGAGAAAAATGAGCGCAGAACTTCGAAACCCCCTCCCAAGACACTAAATTAGAAACAAGTAAATCAAAGAATCTTGGCCCAGAGAACATCCTGGCCAGGCGGAAGCCTGCCTGAGATGAAGGGAAGAGAGAGGCGTTGTGGAAATGGAGGCGGGTGGGGCCTGGAGAAGGTCTGCAAGCAAGACCAGCACTGTCACACTGATAACGCTGCACTGTGATGGCTGCACCCGGTGAGCGACCCAGGGCTCTTGTTCTTGTGAAAGGCACACTGACATGGTGCCCACAATTTACCCTCAGACGGTAAGAGTTGTCATACTTCCATGCTGAGAGGGAGGGGAAGTCACTAAACTTGCTGAAATATTAACATTTAGGGAATCTGGGTTAAAGGATCTTTATGATAGTGTTACAGCTTCTGATGAGTTTGAAATTACTCTAAGTTTTAAAAAAAATATCCAGGTATCTCTGTGTAGAGCAGATAACACGTTCCTGGGATTAACAGTAATTGGACTTCTGGGTCAGGCCCTAAAAATAAGCTGGTTGTTCTTATAAGGAAGGTAAGTTTAGATGGAGGCAGCATAGGACCTTCTGCTGCCTAGAAAGGTTCTTTGCCAAAATTCTTCTATAGAACCTTCCAGAGAATGTCCAGCTTTCTTGTTCTGTAAGCTCCTTTGGAGACTGGCTAGGTTTTAATCTTGTAATTGCAATGACCTTTGCTTAACAGAGCTGAAGAGAAAGAAAGCAGAAGGTCAAGCTTCCTAACATTTCACATGGGAACACCTCCCTCCACCTCAGAAGTTTCTGTTCCTCTCCCTAAAGCTTCTTTCAGTCCTGTGTCTCTTGCCATCTCGGTCCATGACTGTTGCTCTTAAAACCTGTTCTCCGTGTGGTGGGTTGCCTAGGAGCAGCATCCCCACCAGGAGTCAGGAAGAGAAGGCTATCCTGATGAGGACCACTACCAAAGAGCCATCCACTTAGCAATCTGACTCATTAAAAATCCTCATTCCTGTCACTTTGGAAATGTTCCCCAAGTCTCACATTAGGAAGTTCTGGACCGGTGTCTGCCAGCATGCAGAGAGGCAGTTTGCTTGGGTTTTGGGGTTGACTTTTCTAACAGTTCTCCAGATCTTACTCAGTACCAACCAACAACATACATGCATCTCTCGTCTAATCTGCAAACTGAGTCTAGGGGTAACTATTGTCCAGGAGCCTCACTGTACAGGGACAAAAGTGAGGCTCAGGAAATTGAGAGAAAAGCTAAGAGTCCACACACTGCCTGACTGTGAAACCCAGGCTCTCACCTCTGAGTGTCTGACCTGCCTCATATTGAGCAAATGACTGAATACAACTGTGCAGTCAATACCCATGGGTGGTCATTCCCCAGGGCACAGGGTACCACTTAATGTTCCCATGCTAGTTTACAGTCCCAGAGAATGAACACTTTGTCCTCATTCTGGCGGGAATCCCCTAGGGCTGCCACAAAGAGTTTCATGTCCTAGGAAACCCAGAAGGGCTGGGTACCCTGTTACTAGAAGATAGCACACTCTCTGCAGCTGTCTGCACAGTGGGAGACTGATGGCCAGGGACATGCTGGTGTTCTCTCAGTGATGAGCACATGCCAGCATCCTGCAGTCATTTTCAAAGGACACAAACACCTCAGGTGGAGATCTGATCTCACACAGACCAGCCAGTTCCCCATGCTGAGATGACGGCATGGCGGCCAGTTGGAGAAGTCAGGTGTGGGGTCGCTGTTGAGGGTTGTGTGCAGTGGGGAATGAGGACCAGCTTCTCTCCTCTCCAATTATGAGTCTAAGCAGCTAGCTAGGTCCCCCTGAGGGCACTGGGCTATTGGCTTCCTGTGGCCTCACTCAGTCTCTGACAAGTCCACTTCCTACACAATCCAGGGTGGCCAGACTGTGCTTAGAGTTTCCCAGTTCTGCAGCCGATCCTGTGGCTCCTGTGAAGTGTGTCGGATGAGGCTGATAGACCAAAAGCTAGTGTCCCTACAATGAAGACCTGTTCAGAACATGAAGTGGCCCTGACTCAGCCATCAAATTCAGTTTTGCTAGCTGTAGGATCTCTATCCTGACAACTCATTTTGGCCATCATAACATGAAACTGCTACTGATGCTGTGTATATAAATGACTGTCCTGTGTCTCAAAATACTATTTGACTTTCTCTTTCCTAACGATTTAAAAGCCACCATTAGCTCACAGGCAGTACAAATATAGGCAGCAATCTGCATATGGCCCCTAAAGCCATAGTTTGATGAACCTTGGCTGAAGAGGGCATCATATCCCCCAGGGCTGGAGTCAAAGGCAGTCATGAGCTGGGAACTGAACTCCAGTTCTCTGTAACAGCAGTAAACACTTGTCACTGCTGAGTCACCCTATATACTTCTTGATTCTTAATTTGAGCTGATGACCAAGATCTTTCCAGCACTGACTGGAGAATCAGATGTTCTCACTGCTGTGACAAAACCCCTGACAAAGACCACCTGAGGGAGGGAGGGAGGAAGGCATTATTTTGGCTCCCAGTTTGAGAGTGCAGTCCACCATGGCAGGGACTCACGGTGGCAGGAGAATGAAGCAGCTGGTGCCATTGTCTCTGCTGTCAGGAAGCAGATAGAAGTGAATGTGGTGACTGGATTTCTCCCTTTAATTCAGCCTGAGATCCCAGCTCGTAGACTGACACCACCCAAGGTGGGTCTTCCTTCCTCAGTTAGACCTTTCTGTAAATGCCCTCACACACACACCCAGCTATACTTCTATGGTAATTCTAAATCTAATCAAGTTGAGAATGAAGATTAACCATCACACACAGTCTGCTGCTATGAAGTGAAGTCCACAATGGCTTACATATAAAGAAGGAAGCATAGCCAACCAAAGTGTCAAGGAAAAGATCGCAGAAGGAGGGGCCCTGGAGCAGTGATGGAAGGACCAGTGGTAGTCAACACAGACCCTTCTTTTCTGGAAGGAGAATATGAGAACATCCCACAGAAAGGCCACCTGTAGGAGGCTGCGGTGTTTGAGACAGCATGGCCACTTCTTAAATCCCACAGAGTAAGGCTGGAGCATGACCATCAGAGGAGAGTATACAGAGCATGCTGGAGGCACACGGAAAGACTACCCACCATGGCAGGACTTGTCAGAGGTTCTGAGGCTCCATTGGAAGGTCTGTGACGGGGTAGGGGCTCGGATGCACGCATACTGTTGGTGGACCAGTCCCTGCTGATGGGCAGAGAGAGGAGGACAGGGAGGGGTGTAACTAGAGGCATAGAAACCACAAAGGCAGTATCTATGTGGGCAGTAAATGAAGGTGGTTTCGCCCAGGCAGGGAGGGAAGAAGAGAAACGAGCCCACCCAGGAAAGAGTTTGAGAAATCAACTGCTAGAGAAAACGCAGACCCTGAGGAAGATGCACACACACCAACTGGCAGGCAAAGCAAAGGCCTGGCGGAATGAACCAGAGACAGTCATCCCATCGGGTGGGCAGGGACTCCCATCCGAGCTCAAGAGCCTGTCTACAGAGGCCTAGAGACTTCTGTGAATGTAGAGCCGGCGGTTACCTAGGAGACACGGTGGGTTGGCTGCCTGTGGATCACTAGCAAGGAGAAGGCAGGGAAAGCCATGGGGAGAAGAACAGAAACAGGAGGATGGCACGGTGAGACTAACAGCCCTCTGAGCTGGGAGCAGAGCGGCAGGGCTGCGGGACTTCACAGCAGCCTGCGCCACTCTCCCTGAACCCACGGTCTCCTCCGTCCGCTCCTGTTTTCCTTGTGCTAACTTGAGCACGCCTGTCTCTTGTCTCCCCGAAGTCTTAATTAGAACACGTCTTTTAAAAAGTCAAAAAAAAAAAAAAAAAGAGGAAAACACTGTAACAGAAAAATGGACAAAAGACATGACTAAGCTATTCACAGAGGAAAACACCCAGCCAATTAACATGTGAAAACATGTTCCGTCCAGGAAATGAAATTTTGGCAAAGATTTGGAAACTCATAATAACTCGGGAGATGTCAGTCATCTGCTGCGGAAATGCAGTATGGAACAATGCAGACCGTCAGCAACAAGGAACAAGGTCTCACAGTGCTGTACATCTTTGCTCTGTCAAGTTCCCTTCTGGGTATTTGTCAGAAGGAAATAGTAAGGGAGCTCTACCTTGACTCTACTTATGAGCCAGACATGAACCAAGAAAACATGAAGACTTAAATGTTTGAAAAGGGTTGCCTATGAAGGCTAAAATTCAGAAGCAGCTTAAATTCCCAACAGTAAGAGAGCTAGTTAGATGGTAGATAGACCTACTGTGTGGCCATGAAAACAGCATTTAAGGGAAACAACAATGACCTGAGTATTTATGTTGTGCTTTAATAAAAGAGATAGGTGATAGACAGATAATATATAGATGACAGATAGATAATAGATGATAGATAGATGATAGATGATAGTTGCTAGATAGATGATAGCGATGATAGGTGATTGATAGACAAATGATAGATTATTGATGGATAGATAGATGGTAGATTATAGATAGATAAATGATAGACAATTGATATGTAATAGATGAATGGATAGATTGATAATAGGTAGGTAGATGATACAGACAAATAAACATACAGATAATAGGTAGATGATAGAGAGAAACAGACAGAAAATAGGTAGGTGGATGATAATAGATTGATAGATGGGTAGAGGAAAGAGATAATATTTAGGTAGATAGATGAAGATAGATACATCATCTGTGGGTAGATAAATAATAGATGATAGCATGGATCACAGATGAGTATATAAACTATAACTCAAAAATATATGTTCATATACTTTATAGATATGTCACATATATACAAATACCATATATAGCATGTATACACTATATGTATTACTATATAGTGCATGCATTCAGATACACATACTGTATATACTACATACATATATATACTATATCAAGCTATACTATGTGCAGCCAAATATTAATAGTAACAATTAGATGATTGCCTTATACATTTTTCCTCAATTATTCTTTTTCTACATTCTATGTTCCACAATAAGCATGTGACACTATTAGAATAAGAATTGCTTTTGCAAACAAAATCAAGAGAACCAGCCATGTCTCAGACGTGAGCAGGACAGGCCCCACCCCATGCCTAGTGCCCACCTCTACTGCACCTCAGCAGATTCATTTAAGAGTTGTTTATTTATATGTGTCTGTGTGAGTACCTGCATGTATGTAGGTGGACCATATATATGCCTGATGGCCACAGAGGCCAGAAGAGGACATCAGATCCCTTGGTATTGAAGCTACAGGAGGTTGTGAGCTGCCATGTGTGTGCTAGGAACCAAATCCAACCTAGGTCCTCTGCAAGAGCAGCTGGTGTTCTTAACTGTTGAGCCATCTCTTCACGCTCTGCACCAGATGCTTGATCGTGCCTGAACTCTGAGTGAGCTTCCCTCTCTGCACCCACCTCCTTCTCTGCTCCCTTAACAATCATCACAACACTGTCCCCTCCCTTCCCCTCAGGAGCGTCTCCATCATCATCTTCCCAGACACCACTCACCTTGTAGCCAGCCAGCTCTTCTTAGGGCAAAGCCACAGGACTGAGTTCCCTGTCCACTGTGCCTGCCGAAAATCCTCCCAGGACTTGCCATCGCAAAGGAGAGAAAACACCTACCTCAGCGTTGTGCTGAGACTTCCGGGGTCTGACCTACATCTCTGTGCCCTCATCCTAGCTGTACTTACAGGCATCCTCCAGACCCCCGTAGCTATACTGTGCTGCTTACCCAACTTTCTGTGCCTCTGTTTCTCCTTCTGTATGCATGATGCAAATGCCCGATGCGTGGTAAGAACACTAGGGTCTGCCTGTTTTGTTGGTTGTACACTGAGCAGGGTTGCTAAAGGAAAAGGACCAACATGACATCATCCCCAGGTTGCTGATTCTGTCACCAGCTCAAGGATACAGCTGTTTACCAGCATACAATATGCCCAGGGAAATCTGACTAAAGAGTTCAGTATCAGACTCACCAAGGCACCCCGAGCACAGACAAAAGTTCAGCAAGGACAAGCATCTCAGACTCAACAGCCAGTGGCTGTGGCAGCCATATGTGAGGCAAGATTATCTAAAGGAGCACAGCGGGCAGAATGCTGTGGGCAGCAACAGCAAAAGGTCTTAGATGAGGCTGGGAGTGTGGCTCAGCGGGTAGAGCTTGCCTCACACGCACAAAGCCCCGGGGACATGAATGTGCACACCTGCAGTCTCAGCAGTTGTGAGGTGGAGGAAGGAGGATCAAGAGTTCAAGGTCATCCTCTGCTACACAGTGAGCTTGAAGCCAACCTGGACTAGAGATGTGAGGGAGAGAGAGAGAGCGCAAGTTTTCTCTTTATTTTGTCCGTAAGCACACTCTCAATACTCAGAGAAACTCTGGTACCCAGTGGATGCACAGTAAATATTTTTCTTAAAATACTTAAGGCATGACTAAGGATAACACAGGAATTGTATGGCTGAGAAGGCAACCCATGACCCCAAAGTTGCCCCTTTGGAAAACTCTGAAAAATGCTTTTAGACACAGCCGTCTGTTCCCTTTGTAGCAAATTCCATCCAGAGCAAATGCCTGTCTTTTATTTACATCAGATGCTGGTGTTGCCGCCACATCCCACCCCATATGCACTTGGATTTGAACCACCTATGCAGAGCTCTTGGGATAGCCCAAAGATACTCTCCAGACTGCACCCTAAGCCCCTGTCATTCAGGGCAGGAATGAGGGAGGTGGGATCCATTCTAAACGCTGTTCCCAAAGTGGGGTATGGAGCAGAGGCATGCCTACCGTCACCCTTCACAGCACCCCACTATCTCTCAAGATTGAAAGCAGTGCTCAGGCAATTTTTTTCAGTGGAACACAAAAGCTGTTCTTTTTCAAGCTTCAGCAGGGTGGCCATGTGTTTTTTATAAGGCTGATTACAACGATCAGATGAAAGAAGTTGATGAGGTCAAACAGCATTTCAAATTCCCCTGGTGTTGAAGGTGGGGGAAATGTTTTGTATTACGTTCGTTAGGAGTTCACCACCGCTTGATAAGAATCTTGAGAAAGGGCATGTGTGTTGCTAAATTAGCTCTAAAAGGGAAAATTTAAAGTAAAATAAATCTGAGTTAGGCATGAGCTCAAGTTACCTGGCCCAGAATTGCAGAGTGGAGTGGACTATTAGGGAATGTTTGAAAGGGACTCATCTAACTAGCCATAATGTCAGCCGGGGCCAGAAATGGGCCTAAAATCGTGCCTTGGTTACAATCAGTAGATTACGTTTGCTTCCACACAACATTCTGCAAGCTGTGAAGGCTGCCACTGTGTTTTGTGAATTGTAAACACCCTCAGAGATTTTCAGTCCCTGACTAGTCACTTTTGATCATTACTAAGTTGGTCACTCATGTATTTGCTTAATGCACACTGACCAGGCTAGGACCCTGTTCCCAAGCAGGCATTGGAAAGGCACAGTGCCTTCAGAAACAAGGGGAGGATGCGACAAAACATACTGTCCAAAAATGACTGCTTTTAATCATCTTGTAAGTACTCTCAGAGATACCAAACAACTAGCAGACACTGGTACAGACTTCCTGTGTTCTCCTACACATTAATACAGAGGGCACAGGATGGCTCAGAATTAAATACCATACATCCTATGGGAGAGTTAGCTATTTTTTATTAAATATTCATCTGCAAGAGCACTCTTCGGGGTACAGGGGAGATGGCAGTCAGTAAAATGCTTGCCGCAGCATGAGGACCTGAATTTGGATCTCCAGTGCCCACGTCAGAAGCCAGGTGTGGCAGGGAGCATCTATAATGCCAGGACTAGGGAAGCAGAAACTAGGGAAGAGAATCTCTGCAGCTGAGTGGCCAGGCACTCTAGCCATCGGCAACCTCCAGGTTGAGTGCAAGACTCAGTCTCAAAAACTAAAGAGAGGAGCAAAGACACATCTGTCGACGTCTGCCCTCTATATCTGTGGACATGAGTGAGCATACCTACCTGCACATATCCACCAGCATACACCACACACCCTCAATGCACACTCTGCCTTCTATATCTGTGGACATGAGTGAGCATACCTACCTGCACATGTGCACATATCCACCAGCATACACCGTACACCCTCAATGCACACTTGTGCACACTCACACACGCACACACAGAAGGCACCTTCTATTTTTATGGGCACTTTTTATTTTATGATGGAACCTTGGGCCTCCTTCACATTGGGCAAGGGCTCTGTCATGAACTACTCCGCAGTCTGCAAGGGCATTTTAATGGCTGCACACCTCAGATTATCCTCCAGTGTCTCCATTCAGCAGTCAGTTAAGAACTGCTGCGTAAGCCAGGTGTGGTGGCACTCACCTTTAATCCCAGCACTCAGGAGGCAGAGGCAGAGACGGGCAGATCACTGTGAGATGAAGGCTAACCTGATCTACATAGTGAGTTCCTGGTCATCTAGGTCTACAGGAGACCTTGTTTCAAAACAAAAACAGCCAATAATGATGATGATGATGATGATGATGAGTTAGTTACTTTTCTACTGCTGTGATAAAACACTGTGAGTGACCAAGAGAACCTACAGAAGGAAGAGTTTATTTAGCTTGGTTCCATAGGGATTAGAGTCCATCATGGCGGGGAGGCCTAGAGGCAGGAGGGGGCCAGAGGAGAAAGTGCTCACATCTTCAAGAAGGCACAGGACACAGAGAGCAACAGAAAATCCAGTCCACTAAGGCTTAAGAACTCTCAAAGGCCACCCCTAATAACATGCTTCCTCCAGCATGGCCGTGCTTCCTAAAGCCTCCCAAAACAGTGCGTCCAACTGGAGATAAACTGTCTAAATACTTGGAGCCTATGAGGGACATTCTCATTCAAACCACCACAAATAATAATAATAATAATAATAATAATAATAATAATAATAAAATTGCTTCTTTACAGCCAGGTATGGTGGCACAAGCCTGTGGTCCTCCCACCTACTCAAGTGGTTAAGGCAGAAGGATGAAAGTTCAAGGTCGGCCTGGGCTACACAGTGAGTTCAAGACCAGCCTAGGCCACTTAGTACAGCCCTGTCTCAAAATAAAAAAAAAAAAAAAAGGAAAGAGAAGTAGCTTAATGGTAAATTTCTGATTAGCATGTGTGAGGCCCCAGGTTCAAACTGCAAGAGTAATGCTTGTTTTCAGACACGATGGTGACTGAGAAGCACTTTGTAAGCTCCAGAGAGGACAGAAAGGAAAGAGGTCAGTCCCAGCAGCTTTTCAGGACATCTCCAGCCCAGATCAAAAGACAGGGAGAGAATAGACAGCTTCCTGTGCAAGCTCTGCAAGGCGCCTGGGAGGGGGATCCAGACAGGCAAGCTTCGGGAACAGCTGGGGAGATCTTCAGCCTACACTTGTGTTTAGGTTAATGAGGGAGAGAGTCAGCAGGGAAACAGAATGGAAATTTCTAAAAGAACTTCTCTTCTGCCTTGTCATCTTCCAACCTTTCTAAACCTTTCTAAACCTCCCAACTCCCACACTTGTTAAATTTGTCCCTCAAGTGGAGATGCCTGCCACCCCATCCAGAGCTGTCAGAATCCTATTTTTCCAGCCTCCTCTGCCAGAGGAGATATCACTGATCCTTTTCCTGAGAACCCAGTAATGATTCAAAATAACTAATAACTTCCGTTTTGAAGAACTAGGTGAACCGAGGCAGAATCACAGCAGAGGACACAAAGTAAACTAAAAGTAAAGTATCAGTGGAATGGCAGAGCCTTGGAAGAAAGAATCCTGGATTGTGCAGAATGTGCACCTCAGATGTTTCCAGCCACTGCCAACATGTCTTTATCAAAACTATCAAAACTCCAATTGTTAAGGAAAAGTACCAATTGCAGAAATGATCAATAGAGTTGTTTCCAAAACACATCTCATACATGCTGCAGAGATAGCTCAGTCAGTAAAGTGTTTGCCACACAAATATAAGGACTTGATAGAAACACATAGAAAAGCCAGCCATGTGCTGAAGAGATGGCTCAGAGATTAAGAACATGGACCATTCTTGCAGAGTACCTGAGTTTGGTTCCCAGCACCCATGCTGAGTGGCTAATAACCACCTATAACTCCAGCCCTAGGGGACCTGGGATGCTCTTCTGGCCTCCTCAGACACTGTGCACACATACGCAGATCGTCAAACAGACACATAATTTTAAAACAAAAATAAAATCTTTGAAAAAGAAAAAAGGCTAGGCATGAGGTGGACACACTGCCACTGTGAAGAAGCAGAGGGTGCTGAACGCTGGCACACTTTCATACAGACCAAGACCTCATCCTGGGGAAAGATGTCCCCATAGTGAGTGGATCTTCCTACCTCAGTTAACCTAACCTAGCTGATCCCAGGAGCAGGCCCAGAGGTCCATCTCCCGAAGGATTCTAGATCTCAAGCAGCTACCTGAGATTCACCAGCACGTAGGTGTCCCAGAGTTTCTGTTTGGGAAGATGTAAAGTTCTGGGATTAGATGATCGTGACAGATGTCTAACATTGTGAATAGCCTCACTGCCATCGAACTATACACATAATAATAAACTCCATTCCCAGAGCAGGAAGAACAAGCACAGCTCACAAAACCGAGTGCTACTTCATGCACAAAGGCCCCAGGATGGACCATCTGAACGGTGAGAGGCAGAGGCCCCTGACCAGCTGCTGGGCCGTTCTTTAAAGTATGTGGAGACCAAAGTTTGTGTGCACAAACTTGTCTCAGAGCCAGTGAAATGGCTCAGCAGGTGGAGGTGCTTGCCACGCAGGCTCAACGACCTGACTTCAATCTCAGGACCTGAGCTGAAAGAAAGGACCAAAGCCCTGAAATTGTTGTCTGGCCTCCATGCTCGCGGGTGTAGCCCATCTGGCCTCCATGCTCGTGGGTGTAGCCCATCTGGCCTCCATGCTGGCGGGTGTAGCCCATCTGGCCTCCATGCTGGCGGGTTCACTGGCACACACACTCTATTAGCTAACTTTCTGTTGCTGTGATAAAACACCAGGATGAAGCAACTCAGGGAGGAGAGGCTCGGAGTGCACCTTGCACAACACTTGCATGGCAGCAGAAACGTGAGTCTGGTCTGGCAGTCGGGAAGCAGAGTCCCCATTCCAGCCACGCACAGGAAGCAGAGAGAGAGAGAACAGGAAGTGGAGTGAGGCTACAAAGCCTCAAAGTCCTCTCCTCATGATGTAGGTCCTCCAGCAAGGCTCCACCTCCTAAAGGTTCCACAGCCTTTCCAAACAGCATCACCCAAGGACCAAGTGTTCAAATACAAGAGCCTATGAGGGACTTTTCTCATTCAAGCCACAGCACTCACATGCACATATCATACAAACTCACAATAACAATAACTTCATTTTTAATTTGTCTCTGAGGGAGTCTCAGGCATTGTTTCCCTTCAGAGATCTGATGGGTCTGAAATTTTTCTACATGAAACATGGGGATAGAACAATCACCTAGGAATTGTTCTCGTGACTGAGGAAAGCAAACCAGTGTGTAAAATCTGTGACCATGTATGGAGATCTTTCTAAAACATACTATGCATTTCTTCCACAGCGTTGTGTTAGCCAAACTTCTCCTTGCTGGGACAAATACACGAGAAAAACATTTAAAGGGGAATGATCTCTTTTGGTAATGGTTTCAGAGGCACGAGATCCATTCCATCCACTGCTTATATTTATTTGTTTGAAGCAAGATCTTACTATGTAGCCCTGGCTAGTCTGGAATTTGCTGTGTAGAGACAAGCGGATTCAAACTCAGAGAGACCTACCATCTCTGCTTCCCAGTTGCTTGGACCAAAGGTGAGCACCACTAGGTCCAGCCAGATCTACTGCTTTGGGGCCCCTGGAAAGGCAAAGAGGCTTCACGGAGGAAGGCGTGGTGGAGGAAGGTGGCCTCCTTGTGGCAGTGAGGAGGCGGAGAAGAAAAAGGGCCAGGGCACTGTACACCTTCAAAGCCACAGTCCCAGTGACCCATGGCCTCCAACCAGGTCCCGCTTTGCATGGTCCACAACCTGCCGATATCCAATCAAACTTGTAATCCATCAGTGGATTAAATGACTTATTGCCTCAGAGCCCTCCTGATCGAGTATTCTCTGAAAACACCCCCATAGACACACCTGACTAATCTCCTGGGTGTCTCTTACACTGGTCCAGTTGACAGACCAGAGTAACTAGCACAGGCAAAAGAAAAGTCTGCAAAATAGGATTACTTTGTCTTCAAGACTCAAGGTCACAATTAGGCCACCAAAATAGAAATGAGAGGTGTGAGGTGCCGCACTCTCTCTCAGCCCACCCCTGAGCCCCGCACTAGAGTCATACAATGTGTTTCTTAGTTTACCTGGACAGAGGACACATGCTGGAATTTGCTTCCTTGAGGATAAATTCACTTAAGATTTACCTTTTTTCATAAAATTAAAGTAGTGGCTCTGAGAGAAATTTGTAGAATGATACTTGGATTTGTTTAGGCCACAGAGCAATAAATAACCTACCCTTTAAGAAACCAGAAGACGAGCAAAGCAGGGAACCCCTACAGCGGGCAGAAGGTTTAAGAGACTTGAGCAGAGACACTAGTACAACAGAAAACCCCGGATAACAGGAAAACTCCATGCAGAAGAAGGCCGGTTCCTTAAAGAACAATAAAATCCATCACACGTGCACTGGCAAGTGACTCAGAGGTACAGTGCTTGCCTACTGTGTACAAGACCCCAAGTTCTATTCTCAGTACTGCAGAAAAAGAAAATATATATCACCTTCAGGCCAGACTGAACAGTTGAGTCAAAAGATTCAGCGTCAGGAATCAGGAAAGGACAGGAGTCGCTGTGGACAGCTCGGAAGTTATAAAGGGACAGCACGGTCATAATGACCAATCTGCTCTCATGTGAAATCTCTGCCAAATCACTCGAGCTGAAATATATCGTATAACTTGACTTTGTAGCTTCTTAAACTGTTCATAAAGGCCTAACTAGTTTAATTGATGACCTCTATGAGCTGTGTCTGTGTGTCTGTGTATCTGTGCCTGTGTGTCTCTGTGTCTGTGTCTGTGTGTCTCTGACTATGTATCTGTGTCTGTATCTGTGTCTATGTGCCTGTGTCTGTCTGTGTGCCTCTGTGAATGTGTGTTCGTATCTGTTTTTCGTGTCGCTCCTATGCATATGCAGAGGTCAGAAGGGAACATCGGGGTCCCGTTCAATCACTCTTTACCTTATTCCTTTGAGACAGAATTTCTCAGTGTCCTAGAAGCCACAGGCCACTAGGAGGATTGTCTGGAAGGGTAGGTGGTCCTTTGAACTAGGCTGCAAGCCCCAAGAGGCATTAAGAGTACTTGCTGTTCTTGCAGAGGACTGGAGTTTAGGTCCCAGCACCCACATGACAGCTTACAGCTGTCTATAACTCCAATTCCAGGGCATCCAACTCCCCTTCTGGCCTCTGAGGGTGCTGTATACATGTGGTACACATGCATACATTCAGGCAAAACACTCATAAACTAAAAAGAAGTAAATCTTTAAAATAAAAAAGAAACACCGAAAGGGGCAACCATGCCCGAGCCACGAGGAACTCCCTCACACACCAGCTCTTCTGCAAGCTTAATCCTGCATCTTCCCGCCTTCGGCACTGGAGGAATGTCACTTCCTGTTATTTAAGCCACTCCATCTGTGGTGTTTTGTATTATCCTAAGAAGACTAATAAAAGGTATATAGCCTGGAATGAAAAACTTAAAATGTACCTATTCACAAACAACATGGTTGTCTACATAGCAAATCCCAAGAATCACACACACACACACACACACACACACACACTCACACTCACTCCTAAAACAAGTACAGGTACCAAGGTCTCAGGATACGAGGTACACACACATATATATATATACACACAAAGACAAAGAAAGACACACACACAGAGTGAGAGAGACAGAGAAAGGAAGAGAGAGAACTACACCATGCCACAGTTGGTGGTTCCAATCTAGGTGTCTTTTCTCAGCCAGTTAAAGAAATAAAAGGCAGGAAAATCTCTGACCAGCAGAGAGCAACAAATGCTTATTGAAAGAAAAAGAATCACATTCATACATATAAAGAATCACACACACGTGCACACACAGAAAGAAGCTCTCCGCAAGTGGGGAGGGAGAGGAGCCTGGAAACCAAACTCCCACATCCTCCAGGGAGGATCTGGGTTTCAAGGGTCTTGGTGGTTTCCTCCCCTTCTTTTGAATTGGTCAGCTTAAACAATGAGAAGGCTGACAGGTTGCACCTCCAAACCGAGGTATCCAGGACTACAACACTCTAAGCAGGGCTCTGTTTTAAAAATAAGGGCTTCTTGCCAGTGACAAAGAAGCAGCAGGAAGTTCGCCATCTTGATTTCGTCTCAGTGACACTGTGAACTTATTAGGGATTTGGTCCCTCATAATAGTACTAATGCACCAGCAGAAATCAAAATTTAGAAGCAACAGAAGCTCTCCTCAACATGAAGCAGTTAAATATCTGACACTCAAGAATACCAAGTGCTGAGGGTAGAAACAGAAGCACAGAATATGTTCCTGAATATACTGAAGGTGCCAATTACCCTCGAAATGATCTCGAAGCTTGTGCAACTTCTGTCACTACCTTAGCAGTGCCTTCCACAATACAGACTAATTCTAAGATGCCTGTGCAGACACCAAGGACTTCACCCAGGACAGTTGGAAAAGAATAAAATCCGAGGAGACACGTTGCCCAGTTTTAAGACTTCTCTATCAAATTGTAGTAATCAAGACATCGCATTAACGAGACAGGGTGATACGTCGGTGAAGCCAGGCCACGTGAAGCCACACAAACAGGATAAGCTGGCTTTGTCAAGGGGCTAGAGCAGTTCAGAGAGACAGAAGGTCTCAGACCTGGGAATTGCTCTAAATACTCTTATCTTATACCCACAATAACTCGAAAGAGATCTAAGGTAAAAAATGAAACGACAGGAGTTTAGAATAAATCACAGTCAATACCACAGGGTCAGGAAGAGCCTTCTTAGATTTAATTCCAAGAGCTCAGCCCATTAATAAAAACACTAATACTTGGACTTCATCTAAATTTTAAATTTTTGACCCATGAAAGGCACTGTTTTAGTTTTCTCTGTTGGATAAAACACTCACCAAAACTTGGGGGAGGAAAATGTTTATTTTGCTTACAAGTTACAGTTTGTCATCAGGGGAGTCAAAGTCAAAGCAGGAACCTGGGGCAGGAACTGAAGCACGGACTAGGGGAAGGGACGCTGCTGGCTGGACTGGGCGGACGCCGCTGGCTGGCTCTCTTCCCCCAATTGCTCAGCTACCTTTTGTGTACAGCCCAGGGATGGCAATACCCACAGTAGTCTGTGCCCTCCTACATCAACTAGTAATCAAGAAAATGTCCCACACAAATATGGCCACAGCCTCTCTGATAGAAGAAATCCCTCGGTAGACTTTTGTCTTCCCGAGTGTCTCTAGTTTGTGTCAAGTTGACAAAACCTAACCAGCCCAGGCACCTTTTTTAAGGAATGAAAATTTAAGTTACAGACAGGAACAGAATTTTCAAACCACACATCCAATGAAGATTCATAGCCTAGGATCTATAAAGAAGATTCAACAGTAAGAAAAACATAATTCAGAGGTATTCAAGAGACTTGATGGACACTTTATCAAAGACCACATGTGAATACGGATGCTGAACATAAGAAACTGTCAGAGAAACGTCAGTCAAAACTCAACAGGGCTGGAGAGATTGGTTTAGTGGTTAAGGACATCACTGCTCTTGCAGAGGACCAGAGTTCTGTTCCCAGCACCTAGATCACCTGCATCTCCAGCTCCAGGGTATCGGATGCCATCTTGTTGCCTCTGCAGGCAACACAGACATGCACACAGACACAAACACACATATACATATACATAAATAAAAACAAAATAAAAATCTTAAAAAAAAAACTCAATAGGAGCCACCCATGGGGTGCACAACTGCAACCCCAGGACTTGAGAGACTAAAACAGAAGAATTACAAGTCTACCGGCAGCCTGGGTGACAGAGTGAGACCCTCGGGAGGAAGGAGGGTGGAGAGGTAAGGAAGGGGGCGGGTGGGGGGAGGGAGGGAAGGGGAAGGGGGCGGGGGAGGGAGGGAGGGGAGAAGGGGGAGGGGGAGGGGAAGGGGAGGGGAGAGGGAGGGGAAATGGTACAGCTTCACAGGAAGGAAGTCTAGAAGTGTCTTCTGAGCTCATACACAGGCAATATACATACATGACCATACAACTGCACTGCTCAACACCTGCCCTAGAAAAATTAGTGTGTTCATACAGAGTGCATACATATGTGCTCACAGCAGTTGCATTCATCACCACCCCAAAGTCCTTCTCCTAATAGAGGGCTGTAAACTGTGCTCCCTGCCCGACAGACAGCAACCAGGGTGGAAATGAAGAGATTGCTGGTGTGCTCAAAACCCAGGATCGATGTCAAGGCCACTGTGAAGCCAGAGAAGTCCACATACAACTCACACATGGCTTCACTCACTTATCCCTCCTGATCCAAGAGACAGAACTTCGGGGACAGAGAACAGAGGTGCCCAGGAGCTCAGAAGGGAAGGGCCAGGGGCAGGAAACAGAGTTTGAGGCAGCGGGGCAATTCTGAATCCAGTGGGGAGGTTGATCATAAGCGCTTGCCTGGGGCTGCTGGGATGACTCAGCAGGTAAAGGCACCTGCTATCAAGTCTGGCGATTTAAGTTCAGTTGTTGGTCCCACATGATTTAAGGAGAGAACCAACTTCCCTGACCTCAATGCCTATACCATGGCACACACACACAGAAATAAATAATTGTAATTTTAAAATCTTAAGAACCTGGGCTGGAGAGATGGCTCAGTGGTTTCTGGCTGCTCTTGCAGAGGACAAGGATTCAATTCCCAGCACCCACATGGTGACTAACAACCATCTGTAACTCCAGTTGAGGGGAGCCAATGCCCTCTTCTGACTTCACAGACATGAGTACACTTTTTACATACACACAAAACATTCATACACCTAAAATTAAATCAATCAAAAAAAATTTTAAGAACCTACACGATGTGTTAAAACCCAACTAGAAACACACTAACAAGAGTTTTTCTTTCAGAAGGACAAGGACTTCTTTCTATGAAATGAATGAAAGATAAATCCAGCCACTGAGACCATCTGCAGCTCAGCTCAGCTACCTCCTGCCTCAAAGCTTCTTTCTTTGGCTTTGATACTCAATAGTTCAACTATTCTCAAGCCTGTAACTGCAACAATCCATGACCAATACTGCTATTGTTCTGTATTCGGAAGGGTTTCAATAGCCAACAACCATGCAACTGAGATCATGCTGTACGTACTAACACTGAATCCCAGAGTCATCCCAAACCCTGTAAAACACGTAAGCAAGCTGCAGTGTACAAACTTTGTCACCCAATGGATGGAACATCTAGAACATCTCTCTTGGGAATGGGATGTGGCTCAGTTGAAGAGTGCTTGCCCAGCACAAAGCCCTGTATTGGATCCTCAGCACCGCATAAAAGCTGGCATAGTGGTGTGTGCCTATAACCCCAGCACTCAGAAAGTAGAGTCATGAGGACATTTTTAGTTACATAGCAAGTTCAAGGCCTGCCTAAGCTACGTGACACTCTGTCTCAAACAAAAACAAGAAAGAAGAGGAGGAGAAAAGAAAGGGGCCAGAGAGATGGTTCAACCATTCATCCATTTTCTGCTGCTGTAATAAAATGCCCTGACAGTAAGCTATTTATGGGGCTGGAGAGATGCTCAGTGATTAACAGCACTGGCTGCTCCTGCAGAGGACCTGGGTTTGGTTCCTAGCATCCACATGGAGGTAATCACTGTCTGTAACTCCAGTTTCAGGGACTCTGACACCCTCTTATGGCCTCCATAGACACTGCACACATGTGGTGTGTTTACACACATGCAGGCAAAACACTCATACACACAAAATAAAAACAAATAACTCAAAAAATATAAGCTGGCTATGGTTCCAAAGGACAGAGTCCATCATGGCATGGCAGCGGGAGTCGGGGGCTGGCTGCTCACACTTTCATCCACATTTTAAAGAGAGAGAAAGAATGGGAAGCAGAGTGAAGTTATGAACCTTTAAAGCCCCCCAACAACGCTCTTCCTTCAGCCAGGCTGCACCTCCTAAAGTTCCATAACCTCCCCCAAAACACCAACCCCTGGGGACCAAGTGTTTGAACTCATGGACCTATGGGGAACATTTCTCCTTCAAACCAGGACAGAGGGTAAAGTCGTAAGCATTCGAACATTCTAAAACCTGAATTCGGATCCCGGGCAGTCATGTAAAAGTGCTGGCGTGACAGCAGCGCCTGGGGAGAACCCCTGGGGAGAACCCCTGGGGCTTGCCTGCTGACCAACCTAGGATGAACTAGTTAGTGGGCTTCAGAGTCAGCGAGAGGCCTTGTCTCAAAAAGATAGGGTGTTTGCCTGTACAAAAGAGGACCTCTCAACAGTCAGTCATGGATGGAGGAGGGACTCATGGGGTCCTACCTTTTATTGCTGAATTGGAAGCCACTGATGAACCAGAAGAGGGGCAGCCACCTGTCTTAAGTTGTGGCTGGTGTGTACCCAGCAGGTCCCAATAGATAATGCCAATTCTGAGACCCCAGAGAGAGCCCTGGTCAAACCCAGAGGACAGCAAACAAAACAACAAGACTGGATGTGGGAGAGAGGTTATTAGGGAAGTGGGGGATGAGGAGGGAGGGAATCAGAGAGGTGGGGAGGGAGGGAGTCAGAGAGGTGGGGAGGGAGGGAGTCAGAGAGGTGGGGAGGGAGGGAGTCAGAGAGGTGGGGGGTCAAAGGAAATAGGCTGCCTTACATACATGTATGAATTGTCAAAAAAGCAAACTTAATAATGAAAGAATAAGATCGAGAGCGACTGAGGAAGACTTCTGTTGTCTCTGACTTCCACACTCATGTGAACACGTGCACACACTCACAATAAATAGATGCCTCTCAGAGACTTGTTTGCCCAGATGCTACTATTAACCAGCCCTTCACTGTGGAGAGAATCCTCCTAGGCACCTAAAATAGAGTGACAGATAACAGATAGCTGTTTGACTCCCGTTCAAACTTCCACTCGGAGCAGCAATTTCTCTTCCTCCTCCTTTAAAACTTCAGAGCAGACGCAGCCCGGGAGGCTGTTCTTTCTCATTTCACAGTGTGTTGGCAGTCCTTTCCCGAGCGCGCTGCACAAGTGCGCGTTGTATATTCAAGGGCAATTAAGTTGCTAATAGCTATCTCCAAAGTCACCCGCTGCAGATGATGATGTATTGCGGTGCATCTGATGCCAGAAACCTAACTGGGGAAAGGAGGCAGTGTTTTTGCTTAACTTGTTAATAAAAGAACCCTGCATAGCTGGAGAGAAGAGCCAAAGTTTCCTACTAAGTGCTTCGTGTTGAACTTGATGTACAATTAAGCGTTGCCATGCAAACTGGCTTACAACACACCTGGGGAAAGAGACGAGACCAACATATTTTTTTCCACTTAGCTGTACCAAATATCTCGCCTCTCTCCCTGAAAATGTCTTGTGAAACACTTACTCGAGATAAGACGTTCTCCTTACACCAGATAGAAATGTTTTAGCTCATTAAATCCATTCTTCCAGAATACTAATTCTGTGCTTGACTGGTGCTTTATTACAGATAAGAGAATAATTCAAAATTAAAAGACGTGAAATGGAGCTCTTTTAAGCTATTATTCAAGCCGTTTGATGGAAAAAAATCCTCCTATCAAATGGGATTTTTAATAAAATGGACACACAAACATTTGCTCAAAGTTCTGAGAGCCCTATTCCACCCCATTTTCTGAACAACACTTACTGTGTAATGTAAATAGCTTTTCCAGTCCTTGAAGCTGCCAGTTCCAAGACAAGTTTCCCAGCAGCCTTGCCTGCTCCGTCCCAACTCTGCTCAGGACCCAAGGGCTCCCCCTGCTGGCCAGAAATCGCATGGCTGCAGTGCGCTCACCTGGGACTGGGTTCTGACCAGGACCCCAGGGCAACTTCACCGCCACCTGTGGGTTTGATGTCAGAGCTGCTCACGGTACGCTTTTCATCCCTTTTGGTCTCGGTCATGAGTCACAGGACAAACTTAATGTGCACTTTTGACCCTAGACCTTTCCAAGGCATGCTATTGGACCAACAGAGGAAGCAGAAGTCCTCCAAGACTGACAAAAGGTCCCCCAAGTATATCCTCCCAGGACACCCTGTCTAGTCCCCAGTGCCTTCTTCCCCTAAGCTTTCCCCTACACCTTCTGGCAGCAAAATTCATTCCTGCGACAGACCTAACATAGGCTAAAGGAATCCACTAGACCTGGGCTTCATACACAGGCAGCCAAGATGAAGAACAAAAGGCTTTCTCCTACAAAGACATTTCCAGAATCTTCCCAGATACAGAGCAGCCACTCCACCCCCCAGAGCAGCTGAACTGCTCTGATAGGAGCAAGCAGCTGTGTCCCCCAAGGCCAGCCCAGGTTATGGGGCAGATCGCAGGGGGCCTGTCCTTGGCCTGCAGCGGAAACTGGGGCTGAGGAGCAGATTTCCTTTGTCCTCCAACATTATGCAAATAAGCAAATCAAATTAAGTACCTGAGAATTTTTTTTAATTAAGGGTTTTGATTAGACGCAGATCTGTTGTAGGCAGAGGAAGAAATTTTATTCCAAAACCCCAGACACCCTGGCTTTCCTGCGGGTCTTCAATCAGGGCACATCTCCCAGAATCGTGGGGCTCATCTCCTGATTCACAAGTGCAGAGGGACCTGGGACACAGGGGCAAGAACTGAGCTGGAGAAAAGCAGGAAGACAGAAGGAGGAGGGAGATGGGGCAGGGAGGGGGAGGGAGAGAGAGGGAGAGAAAGGTCTAGAACTTCATAAGCCACTCAGTTCTCTCAGTTTTTGTATGCAACAGTTTTTAAAAAGCAAGAATGAAAAATGTATAGTCTGTATTTATCCAAAACAGGTTTTCTCAGTGCCATGAACCAGACCTGAGTGTCAGAAGTCCCCACAACAACTCAGAAGAGAACAGAAAAAAATGTTCTAGCTAGAAGGCTGCAATGGCTGTGTCAGGAGGTAGTCCTATCTTCTACTGGGTCACAGGGGCTTACTTCCCACAGGGGAAGATAGGCAGAAGCCTTGGGCCTCAAGGGAGATTTACAGGGGGTCCTATGGCCTGCCTCACAGAAGGCAAAATAATTTTTGTTTGTTGTTTCATTTGTTTCTTGAAAGAAAAGTTTATTACGTAGACTTCCAGGGGGTAGTGGGCTGTACAGTCCTAGCATACCTACCATCTGCAGCCCCACATCATTGTGGTCAAGGAACAGACATCATCTTTCATCTCGAATGGCCTGGACTCTGTGGTAGATACGTCACACACACCAGCTTATTTGATTTTCATAAAACACTGTGAGAGAGGTGTGGAATCCTTAAGTTCAGTCCTGCTCTACAGAGTAGCCATCTTGAACAGAATCGGTAAGTAAGAAGCTGAGATTCAGACTCAGCTAGAGAGTTCCTTGCACGTGGCAGGGATGCAATAAGCACTCAAGGAGGAGGAGGAAGAAAAGGCAGAGAAGGAGTCTGAGAACACGGCTGTCCCGAGCCTCATCTCAGTGATAATATTTAGGCGATGCGAGTAGATGAATCCAAGGTCAGAAGCAGAGAACCTGGGTGTCACCTGACGAAGGCAGTGTTGCTGGATCCACTCTCTGCTATAACTAGTACCTGGTCTGAGCAGATTCAAATGTACGTGGAACACAAGGGATGAGCATACCAAGAGAGGCTTAACCTTCCTGATAAAGATAAATTCAAACAGCTGCATACCATCTTACCTACTCAGTTTCCAAGGATTCAAAACTGGTACAGGGCAGCATGGAATGGGCGCAGGGCACAGAAGCCACCTCCCCCTGTCCTGGACATAGACATGGATCACTTAAGTGATTTGAAACACAGAGCGACAGAACAACGGAACCAGGGCATTCACTGACTTGCTGTTTATATGGGGGAACTAAATGCTCAATAACGGAGGACTAGGTAGGTCCTACAGTGCAAACAAATGTTCTGATTAGAGATGAAGATACTCTGTTTTATTTATTTGCCTGGAAAGACATCTAAGGCCAATGTTAAATAAACCAAACATGCAACTACCCAGCATGAATCAGTTACGGAGACATCCAGAGAGCCCACAGTTTTACTGTGGGCTGCCACCCACAATAAGACTAGCAATTTTCACCTATTTATGTGTTCAGATACTCACATTTTAGTAATCAAGTATTAATCTCATAATCATCAAATCATCCATGAAGCTACTTTAATTGGGGGTTTTAAAGAATACACCAAGAACAGCTGGGTGCTTCTTAAAGATGAACATGATGCAAACTGTGAATTACCAGAAGTTTTTAGTTAAAGAAAAATTGATATTTGCTATAAAAACAAAAGCAGACAAGAATAATGAGGTAAAAACAACAATAACAAAAAAAAAAAACCCAATCCGGGCTGGGACGTGGCTGAGACAGTCGAGTGTACGCCTAGCACCAGGAAGCACTGGAGTCCCCAGCACTTCATAAACCAGGCATGGAGGTGACACCTGTCATCCTGGGGCTTAGGAGACAGAGGCAGAAGGATCAGAAGTTCAAGGTCAGCCTATGCTATATATCAAATTTGAGGCCAGCCTGGGTTACATCAAAAGCAAGGAAGCCAAGGAGACATAAATATATAGACTGTTTATGAACCAGATGTGTTAAGTGAGAGAAACGGAATTGTTAAGAGTCAGGTCCTCTTCCCTGAACACTAGGACATGGGGGTTTGCTGTTGTTTGCTTCATTTCATGTGTATGTGCGTTACCTGCATATATGTGTGTGCAATGCCCACGGAAGCTGGAAGGGGGCACCGATCCCTTGGAACTGGAATTACGGATGGTTGTTAGCTGTCAAGTGGGTTCTGAGAACTGACCCAGGGTCCTCTTAACCTTTGAGCCATCTCTCTAGCCCCCTGGGACATGCTATCTCATGACCAGGGAGCCTTGCATGCTGGTACAGGGAAGGACAGAGCAGAAGATGACAGAAGTGTGAAGAATTCAACTATGAATCTAAGAGCCTCCAGGACCTCAGAAAAGGGGGGAAAAAATCATTCAGATCCTTAGCCATCCCTCTGTGCCCAGGAGTTAAAGATTGTAAATAACAATCCCTACATTTTAAAAGAAAACATAACTAAATATTTTCTGCAAATAAAACATGCAAATCCTGGAGAAAAGAATATCTTTTCATCATTATGCCATCACCAAAGCAATAAAGGAAAGATGTGTAGATTTTCTGTTAAATATTAGGAGATTTAACTTATATAGAAAAATAGCCTTTAAATAAAGATAAATGACAAAAATTTAAAAATATATAATTATAACATTCCTGAAAATGAATTTATCTGCAAAACATAAAAAGTTAATGCAGTCAATAGCAACAGGTTTGAGTTTTTAAAATCAAATAGGGCTGGAGAGATGGCTCAGCGATTAAGAGCACAGCTGCTCTTGCAGAGGACCCAGGTTCGAATCCCAGCTCCCATATGGTGGCTAACAACCATCTGTAATTCCAGGTCCAGGGGGTTTGATGCCCTCTTCTGACCTCTATGAACATTGCATGACATGGGTGCACTTACATACTTGCAGTCAATACACTCATACATATAAAATAAAAATAATAAAAATTTTTTAAAAATTCAAATAGCCAATGAACATACAAAAAGACAAAACGGAACATGTTAACAGGGAGTTGACACCTTCTGGCCTCTGATATCAGACTTCAGATTAATGTACCTGGGTCCCAAGCCAGCGTCATCTCTTATGAGATATCACGTTCTAATTCAGCCCTGTGACTTAAGTCCACCCAAGAGATTCTGTCTCCTCTAGAAACTGGAGATCCAAGCAAAATTTACACCAGGATTCTGGGTCAACATATCAATTTCCTGCCACGGCTGTAACGAGTCACCACAAACCGCTGTTTAATAATGGATTTGTTATGTCTCAGTTCCTGACGTCAGAAGCTCAGTGCAAGGTATCAGCAGGGCGATGCTGCTCTGAAGGTCTAGGGAAATCTTTCTCCTCATCTTTTACATCTTCTAAAGGTGGCTGTGTCATGTCACCATCCCACAGTCTGACAAGCCAGTGGCACAGCTGCCATTACCCCATCTCCCATCACCCCATCTCTGTTTCCCGTCCACCCTTCAAAGACCCTTGTGATATATTGGCCCAACTTGATGATCCATCTCATGTTCCTTGATTTCTTTCTGCCAACTCTCTTCTCCTGTATAAGGTAACAGAGCCACAGCTTGGGGACATTGGGATATGGTCATCTTTAGAGAGTGCTGTTCTGTCTTCCACAGTTAACTAAGTGACTCCGTTCCAGAACAGCACCAAACAGAGCTGAGAGAATGACAGGCTGCTTTGTGAATTATTAATGATCAAAGAAATGTACCATAGCTGGGGCTCACCATGGTGGAACAGAAGTAATCTATGGATGCTAACAGGGCTGGTAGTAGGTTGGAATAGAGGAGCAGTTAACATGGACACTGCCTGTACGGGCTCCACATCCACCAGCTAGCTTGTCATGGATTTATTTATCAGATCCAGCCTGACAAGCATGACCATTCCATTCCCCGCTTCCCTGTTTATAATAAGCAGCAGACATTTATAAATACATAATGGATACAGAGCCCTTATGTATGACTGACACAAAAGTTGTTATAAAATACTAGTTAAGATACCAAAGTTATACCTGGAAAGTGCATCTATAACTCCAGAGCTGTAAGACAGAAATACAGGCGAGAGTCTAAGGGCTCATTGGTCAGCCAGTCCAGCCAACCAGTGAGCACCAGGTTTAGTGAGAGACCCTGTCTCAAAAGCTACCATTGTATGCTGCATGGATTTGTCTTCTTTGGAAAGCTGGACTTGCAAGCTGTGGACAAAGCATTCATCCCAAGCCTGGGGGCACCTGCCTGCCCAGGATTACAAATTTGTTGACCTTCTGCAAAAGGAGGAGGAACTGGGAGACTCAACTATCCCTCCCAACAAACCAGTGGCCTGAGTTGTATGTGAGAGAGGGGCTAAAGGTTTGAGCCGGGGAAGCTGGGGAGAGACTGGCCCTTTGCCATCTTGGGCAGCTGCCAGCAGGTCGCAGGGGCCCTGCTAGAATGCAGAATTTGATGTATGGCTGGAGTAGGGGACCTTCCTGTAAGTAAGCTCCTCGCCCACTGTCCTGTAAACCCAGATAAACTGTGGTTTCCCAAACTGTAGTCTGGCAAAATTATACCTCACTTTGTCGTTAGGGACCTAGGGAGGAGGGAGGGCCTGGGCGCCACTCCTGCCTCCCAGGAAGAGTTTTAGCAACAGGGACGCAATCAAAGAAGATTCCTGACCTCAGTCTCTTGCCTCTGCACACACCTGCATGGGTAAGCATGCACACACACACAAAGGTCTCAAAAGAACAGCAAGTCATTGGGTTTTGACAGCTACATATACGTGCTACAAGGGCGGAGGTTCTACATAGAAAAGGCACTGAAGGTTGTGCACAAAATATCACCAAGGTGGGCCGGCGGGTGCCTGACACTCTGCTCATGTGGGTATTCCAAATCTTCCTGCAGAGGGCAGGTGGTTTGGGGACAGGTCTCCCTCCTTAGGTGCTACCCCCACCTTCTCACCTGGAAGCCGAGAACTCTCAGCTTTCCTGAAACTCATTCTGAGCACGTCAGAAGCGTTGCTGTCAAACCTTCAGGAGTGGATGCTGGGTAATCGTGGAAAGTCAGAAGACGGTAAGAACCCTTTTTATGTAGACACCTTCCAGAACTTGTTCCTCTAGGAACCTGAGCACGGTTGACCTCCAGCTTCCTCTGAACAGGGGGGCACCTGGGTCCTCTCCCCAAACACGAGGCCCAGATACAGTATGTAATCCAACCCTCCAGCGTTCCCACCCATACCTTGTGGGCGCTCTGACCTGAAACTGTTCACACCATGCACGCTCCCTGTCCCCTGGCTAGATCCATGTCATCCCCTACTGTTTCTCTGACCAGCCTCCTAAACAAGCTATTGTCATACCATGCATCTCTGTGTTTCCAAGCCAGCAACCAACGTTGATGAGGAGAGATTAACCCCACACAGAAGCAAAGGGCAACTGTGTAATAGACACCTTAGTGTTTTCCCACCAATGGGGCAAGGGAACTGGGTGCTTCTATACCAGACCCTGAAATGTATCTTCTAGTTGGGCTGGGTATTCGTTCCCCCACACTTTCAGTGTTCTGTACCTCCTAAAGCCAGAGAGACTTCCACTGGCAAGAGACAAGGTAAAGAAGGAAGAGCCTTAAGGCACAAAAAGACAAGTCCTCAAGTTGGAAGTGTGGCACCCAAAGGGTGTGAGGGATAGAGCTGATGTACTGACAAATGGCAGTTACAAGTTCACAAGTTTACAAGTTACCAGTGTGTGTGTGTGCATGTGCGTGTGCGTGTGCGTGCGTGTGTGTGCGTGTGTGCGTGTATTTGATGGACAATGGACTGAGAACTTGGCAAGGGCAGGAGCCAAGCCTAACTCCCCACAGCACAGTGCCCAGCACAGGACTGGGCCAAGCTACATAGTCAAGCAGTACCTTTCCAAGGAAAGAACACTAGTCAGTGAAGGAATGAATGGTCCATGTAAGCACTTTCCTAAGTGATACCTGATACCAGGCATTTCATTTCATGAAATGATTGCTTCAAATTTCAGAAATAACTGTGCAATTTGACTTCAATGTTATCATTTTGGATTATTCAAATTAAACTATATCACCTATGACCCATAAAACCTCGCATTAGTGGGATCTTGTGATTAATGGTATAGTTTGGTCCAAATAACATAACAAGTCAAACGTCTAGAATTTAAAACTAATTGAGATGGATGGAGTAGGGCATTGTAATGAGGATTCTGGGACACCCACAGGAGGGGCTGGCGAGAAACAGTCAGCCAATCATACCAATCCATGATGGTGTCTACCTCACCAAGGCTAGAGGAAATAAGATAGGTTTGCATCCCACATAGAAAGTATTAACTCCAAAGACCATCAGACTAAGGTCCGATTGGAACACAGCTGTTTTCCTAGCTGTGCATAGTACTTTCAGACTTCCACAGCAGATAAGCAGTCAAACAGATGTTTCCACCCTGCAGAAGCCTACATTACGTGACCTCTGACCCTCAGCAGAAGTTAGTCAGGGAGCCAAGAACCCAACAGAACAGGCAATGCATCAGCCAGGTGCTTCACCACTCTATCTGGAGGAACAGTCTGTGCCCATTCTGACCCACCCCAGCCCAGTGCCTGAACAGAATCCCTCCTCCAGGCCACAGGAATATCCCAGCTGCCCAGGTTCGTCCTTCTCCCTGTACAACAACCTCATCCTCAAGCATTCTGCTGACCAGGAAGACATGTCCATGGTCCACATTCAATGTACCCTCATAAAACAATACCGAAAACAGCACCAAGCCTGCCTGACCACACACAGAGCTCTTATGAGATCCGTGTCCCATGAATATTGCTTAATCTAATAATTTTCTCTGTTTTAATACCATCAATTTCCCTCCTGATCAGTGCTACCCATCAGGAAGTATCTTCAGGTAATTAACATTTTTACATTTTTAATTATGAAATCTTCCCTGAGCTAGCAGGGTGTCAGAGATTAGAAGCGTCAAGCATCAATGATGCTCACTGCAATCTAAGGTCTTGAAAGCTGAGAAATCAGCGTGGGTGTGAACTCAGGTCACTGGCTGTGCCACCCACACCCACAGTTCCAGTGGACAGTGGCACTCAGTTTTGTACTAAGTGTAGAAGTTATGTTTGGTGGCCAACTTAACTCTAAAGTTTGATTCCAAAGTTTGGGGACCTTCATAAAAGGGCACAAACATTGCATCTCCAAGAAGACTGGTCCTCCTGGCTCCAGACCACTCCATCCAGGGAGGGACTCAGTGTCTTCCAGCTGGCCACTTAGCTTTACCATCCAAATGCCCATCCAACTTTCCTTTTTAATCACATTACACTTTCCTCCTCCAGTTCCGATCTTGTCTGTCCCTCACAGCCCTCTTTCTCTCTCCCATCCTATTAAAATTCCATTTAATGCCGTGTACATATGCTAAAAGATTTATTTCTTCTCCAGGTCGTCTAAGAATCATGCCCTCCTAAGGATGTCACAGAAGGCCAGGGAACTGTAAGAAGAGTAAGAAAATGGGAAAGCAATGTGCACTGGCAGCCCGGCAGTGCACACCCCCGGGCACGCTGGCAGCCCGGCAGTGCATGCCCCCAGGCAGCTCTCAGAGCTGCTTCCTCTCTAGCTTCATCTGAGGCCTACCTGGGCTGAGACCCCGAGACTTCTTCAGCCATCTCCTCAGCATCCTTGGCTGGTCCATACCACACCACCACGATGCTTTCTGCATTGAAAAAGGCTCCAAGTCTTGTTCAAGATGATGTGATATGGAGTGATGGCCAGGGTCACCCCATAATGCCTTTCCACCTTTTCTACTCCATGAGAAGCAATGCCTGCTCTCTTTCTCAAGAGGCGCACCCCACACCCAATACATGAGAAGGCTCCAGGCCAGTATTGCCATCCTGTTTTCCTCCATGCACCGATTTTCTTGCCATCCTGGCTGCTCACCCATTGGTCCCTCTAGGTGATGTGGAGAGAGCTCCTGTCTCTAACCCTCCTTTCCAGGAGCACTAACAACCAGTGCATCAGAATTCCTGCTTAAGACACACAACAAAATGACAAGTCTGTTGAAAGGAAAAAACTCAGTTTCCTGAA